>JAECUM010049640.1:0-23934 GCA_016617855.1 Megalonaias nervosa | reverse complement strand
TTGGCTACAATCTGAATACTTCGCGCATGAAAAGCCCTTAATATTTGCCATACAGTAAACTTTTGGTTTTGCTCTAGTATAATATCTCCGAACGTTTCAACAACATCTATTTACCAAGGTAATGGGGTGGATCCGCTTCAATAATATCACTCTACCCTGTTAGTGGGACGGATATTGGTTTAATAACATCTGTCTACCCTCGAAATAGGTGCGTACAATTCAATAACAGGTGATGTGGTGGATACATTTCAATAACATCTATATACCAAGATATTAGAGCGGACACGTTTCAATAACATCTATCTACCCAGATCGTGGGGTGGATACACTTCAATAGCATATACCTACACAGGTAGTCAGGTGTGTAGCCTTTAACAGCACAATGCCTAGCGGTTATCAATGAGCATGAAATTGTACAAGACTCTAAAATCCAACATGTTAATACAAGTAGTCTTTTTGGAATGATTTAACTTACATTACATTTCCTGAAAACCAATATTAGAAAGAGATCAATAATTCCAGGAAGACCCAACACTAATTGGCATAGTAAATGGAGATCGTGATGTTATGTTACATTCTTTTCTTTCCATTTTATTTAATTAATGTTGTCCAGTAACATGAAAATTGCACCTGCATTAAGGTATAGAACCTCAATGAAATATTGCTAAGCAACGGGTTATTGTTGATAGAAGTTGTTTTTGATTACTTATTCAACGTGTGGATTAATGTAGTTACATCCTCAACAGGCAATTAAGTTTGTGCAAAAAAGGTGATAAGTCTTTCATAATGTAAGTATATGTGTCATCCTATTGATATCGACGAGGAAACTCTGGATATCTGTACTATGTGCAAATATAGACACTAAAATATTTATTCATGCAACAACAGATGCAAAAGGACGATTTTTGTTATTAATAAAATAATAAGATCAGGTGTATATACCATATTTTCATGAATTCAGTCTAAAGCAGGTATAGATTTACAAAGAAGAATGGCCAACAAGCTGTTTACGTAGGTAGTTACGCTTCTAATCACATTGGTAGTCGAATTATTATTGTGCTTTCTTAGGAAAAGGAATAAGGTTTATTTTCATGAAGACTTGTTTACTGATGTTTCGATTATGTCAATAAAATCTTGTCATTACATATCCACATCATGTTCAGGGAAAGAAGAGTTAATATTCTAATATTCCTTTAGACGCATGGTCGTGTTTTCCAGTGCAGAACACAGGTGGAGGATATCCACTCAGCACAATTGCTGCTCAGTAAGCATCTCTGATATCAGATAATTTACTATACCATTTTGGATATTATCGTTACGCTTACCAGCTTGTCGGAAACGTATATGTGTTAAAACTAACATAATATTTCCAAACACTTGACCCATTTACTGTGTTTGTTTTGATGACTTGTAAGGTCAGTCTAATATCTTCTAGATAGTAATTTAAAGTACGTAACATTTATTGTAAACATGTGTTAAGATGTGTAAAATTTTATAGCAGATTCTTTTGTCAAATCTTTAGTTTAGAATGTGCGTTTTTGTGTTTTTTCTGGATTTTTTTTACGTTGTCAAGTTCTTTAATTTCGAAGATATTTAAATCTGGAATGTAGTCCGTAATCAGATATTGCCTATACAGAAGTGATCTGTTCTGAAGAACGCTTATGAAGTATGGAAAATACCTCAATCTTGCATCACATGACTGCTGTCTTGCATCACATGATCGCGTACTGACAGATTAGTGCACAAAACTGACAACTACTCAAATTATATCATCATTTGAATATTCTTTCACAATAATCAAGATAAACATTATTTGCAACAGATTTATGTTCCAAAAGAAGCAGCGGTTAAAGTTAAGTTTCTCGCAAACATGACGTTTAGCTCTGATCGGCCTAACGCAACAGGTCGTTTGGAACTGATCCGCCTGACTGCATGTATGGCTTCTTTAGTTCTATTTTGTGTCAAGTATTTATATTGCCGGACTCACGACCGAAAATGCCCGGGTCCGAATCCTACCATCGGACAAGTTTGTGTCACCTACCGTGGGTATCCTTAGGCAAGGAACTTTACTCCAATTACCTCAACACTAAATAACCTACTCTTGTTCCTGTGCCGTATAGCACCAAACCAAACCTATTTCGAGTCGAACAAACCGTGTCTGAGGCAGAGTTCTGACACTTTGTTAGCGGTGCTTGATAATACCGGTTTACCGCAGAATATTTTCCTGTGGTCTGTACGACTATATTTTCGCACTGTGCTGGTACTTCGGTAGTTTCCGTCAGTAAGGAATGTACTGAAATTCTCAAGTAATCTTGTCACGAATATAATGATATAAATAGCATGTTTTCATTTTTCATGACACATTAATTCAATTTTGCTTACAAAAACGTTGCATTTGTCACAATTAAATTTGAATATTAGAAAAATAAATATATCTGTTATTATTTAATCACGTGTTTGGCACGTGTCACAAATGCCAGCGTGATGGCCATTAAAAAGGATGTTGTGAAAGATATTCAAGCAAAATCCAACTTTTGGAAGCAAAATCAGATATAAAATAAACGTAATATTTTGTTATTTACTAGCATATGTTAATGACTTTGTAAGATCCAGAATCATCCTACGATTTTGGGAGAGCAGTTGGATTTATATTTGAATTTTACTTAATTTCTCAAGTCCACTAAATATTTTCTGTTGTGTTGAGTAAATGTTTTATAGTTGCTGGCCTTCTCTGATAAATATCTTGCCTGGGTGTAGGCATCCCATTTAAAAGCTTTTTTGAAAATATAAGAATAATGGTCTACCCTTGATACTCAATAATTAAAATATCGAATCTAACAATTATAGGTTAGATGCATTCCGTCCCAAAACAAGTATTCTTTGTTGTTCATAAGGATGTAAAACGATTGCCATACAACCAAGCTGGACCAACACAGTTTGTTTAATGTTAAGAAACCCCCGTGTAGAAAAGGAATATTTATTGTGCTCAATGAGGCATAAGTTTTTTGGTTTTTTTACGAGACTTGTTAGTTTTAATGGATATATGAATTGCGTTCTATTGCTGTTTTGGGTTTTGATTTTACCTATCTTTTTAAGGTGGGACAGATTTTAGTTCAGGTACAAATCGTCTTGTAGTGAAATGTGGACAACTTAAGCATGTGCTTTCCATTTTGTTTTGTAACTCTTGGTAGGTTGCCCGCTGTTACATGTGCCATATTAACCGTTTTGTCAGATTGTTTACGCATATGTGATGACCAATGTACTGGAAATCATCCTAGCTTTTTCTTAGATATCTAGCCTGTTCAACGGATGCGGTGACACATTCAGTTCGTCCAATTTTTACTTTGGTGAACATTTTCCAATGGTAGTTTTCATAAGTCTTCGTTAGGAGATATACGGATTCATTTCATGAAAATGTAATTTATGATTGTTCTTTCTTCTGAAGAAATGCACCTTTAATAGATATATATTTGCACTCTGATTCGTAGACATCAAAAATTTTTACAAACATGTTCGAATTATCTGCAATTACAATTGTAATGAAACAAAGCGTAACACTCTTCTATTATCTGACGTGTTCCTATATATTTAAGTGTTTTTGCATCTTTTCTTTTTCAAAAAGCAGTCCGCACGAATACGCATTGTAATTTCTTTGAAGAATCTATCTTAGGTAAAATAGCTTAAAGGTAAAATAATGAAAGCCGACCTTTTGATTAGTATCGTTTACTGTTACATTACCGTGGGAACCCGTACGTTTCTAACTGAACATACGAGGAAACGCATATATTGTTTGACCGCTCCGGTGGCCTAGTGGTTAGAGCGTCCGCCTTGCATGAGGGCGGTCGCGGGTTCGAACCCCGGCCGTTTCATGCGAAAGACTTATCAAAATGGTACAAACAGCTGCCTCGCTAGGCGTTCAACGTTAACAGGTTAGTCTTAGGACTGGTCGACCTGTTGTCAGGATAATGTAAATAGGTGGGACATGATGCTACATGTTTGCGGCATGATGCCCCAGTGGTATACATCACTTTAAATTGTCACACTGCAGACATCGTAGCGATATGACTGAAATATTGTTAAAGCTACGTTAAAAATTGAAATCACACACACACACACACACACACACACACACGCACGCGCGCCTAAATACACTAATCTTCAAGAAAGGAAACCGTTTAACAAGAACGGGTCTATATCCCTGACATCCACCATATAAAAGTAACTGGAGCACATCAAACGCAGTTCTCTCGTGTCACACTTTTAGCGACTGCCAGCATGGAATTCGGAATATAAGATCATAATCTGCACAACCTATTAATACGGCTTAGATAAAAACAAGCAGATCGATGTCGTCCTATTTGATTACTCGAAGAGCTTTGACAGAGTGCCACATCTGAACCTCTTGAAAGAAACTTCATTACAATGGAGTACGGAACAAAACACCTAACTGGATTGAGGTATTTCTCATGAACGGCAAATGCAAAGTTGTTATAGACGAAGAGAGTTCACCTCTACACAAGTCAAAATTGGTATCCTTTAAAGCACATTTTGGGTCCACTCCTATTCGAGTTATATTAGAACGACTTCGTAGGAATTACATCACCTACATTCAGACACTTTGCAGACGAATGCCTCTAGTACGGAGTCATACGTTCCATCGATGTGTGTACTACCATTTAGATGGACTTCTACAACCTCTTGGAGAGTAAGTTTCAATTGCAGTTGGATTGAAATTCAGATAAATATGACGTGTTAATACTGACCAAGAAACGCCGCAAAATTACTGGCAACTTTACCATCTATGATTACATCTTGAAGACCACCTATCTCTAGTGACCTTTCCTGGAGTAAACCCGTTGACAACGTCACCCAAACGTACAATTCTGTTATGACTTTCTTCAAGTGTAACATAAAATTCAGCCCTCCACAAGCTAGAGAATATGCCTACGCAATTATCATTAGACCCATACTTAAATATGATTCTTTGAGTCCTACATACTGAACGCATCAACAACATGGACGCAGTCCAGAGACATGCAGCCATATTTTTGCTAAACGTGACTAAAGTCGACTATCAGTCTATTATCTGTGATCATATACGTGAGGTGAGATAACTTGAAACATAGAAGGGATAAATTTAGAGTGACTCTACTATATATGATTACGCACCACTTAACTGAGATACCTGCCCAGTCTTACATTACAACATTACGACTAATTCAAATAGGATTACAGGGCACTGTATGAAATACCGTCGGTTCTAAATAATATTTAGTTGTCTACAAGAATACCCTCTTCGGCTGAGTTTGTCATCATGTACAACAGCCTCCCCGAGGGAGCCTGATCAGTGAGCCCACAGTAGAGTCCTTTCAACTGGTTATGGCTATCTTTAGCCTTTGATTTAGATTAATCTTGGGTTTTTTTACTGTTGATGATAATATCTTAATTGGTGTTTTTCATGCAGCATACATCCGTATGTTTGTTTTCCAGTAGAATTAAGTGACAATCAGACGTGTATTTAGGACAATACACTGGGGTTGTTGGTCTTCATTTATAGTTACAATTGGAGTGCTGACTATGGTCATAAAAATAGTCTACTAAACAACATAGAAATTTCGACTGAAATCATGAAATTATATCATGAAGAATGCATTTGTTTATTTTCCTCACACACTCTTGGATATTAGGTATAATGAAACTCAAACTATGCATAAGGAACAAAAACTAAACAATTTTTAAAAGTGATTGCCTTGTGATGTTCAAGGTATCAACCAAACTGCCTTTGAATAGTGACGAATATCTTGCACACGGTGCATTTTCTGGGTAATCCAGAAATCAGAAGCATGCACTTGGTCAGAATTATCTCAGAGTGTGTGCTTTAATAGTGTGACCTCATCAAGTGTTTCTTAAAGCATGTTCCGGTATTTCATATTTAGATGTTGTTTTACAACTTGCATTTTGTTTCTTCTCCTTTATGTATATGCCAACTTTTATTACAAATGTGTTGATGTTATTAACGGATTATTGACCAAAACGGATTTTCCTCAATTGCGTTGAAAGCAAATGTCATAATCAATTGTATCGATTTTCACGCATAAGTGTTTAAGCTTTAGCAGTAATCGTTTGTGCGTGATTTTCATAATTTTCTTTTGATCTCTTCACTAATTCATCATTTCGTCTATGACAGTGGGTAAATTAAACTGAATAATAACTTTCTATAAATGCATCACGAGGTAATCGATTATACAAATCATATCTGAAAATTTATTCTTTCAATTTTTCGAATGACTTCCAAACTGGCGCGTTCAACCGCGTTTATTGTAAAAACATACCTTGATAAATGATTTTTAAGTCCCTGGTAGGACTATCTGCCAAAGTTTTATTTGTTTTTTGAAGTCTCTAGAGTTATTTATTCATTATGGAATTGAATATTGTTGAAACGGTTCCAATGCATTAAGTAGAAATGATCAAAACAAACATATAATAATGCATGATCAACTTGCTTTTGGCAATTTCATGTCATTTATTTTGTAGAACTCAACCAGGTCCTTCAGTTACAACATCCACACAACGTTTCAGTTTAGTTAATGTCGAAAGTGTTTTCACCCTTGTGTTTTGGTGCCATCTACTTTGGGCCATTACGGAATTTTGCTCATACGACTGATCGTTGTAACCCAGGTTTTTTTTTTGTTTTTTTTTTTTTTACAGTAAGAACTCATTCACAGTTTCCATAAGTTTTGCTCGACTTATTTCCTAATTCATAATTTATTATAAGACAATGAGTAAATAATATTGCTAGGTCGCTGGAGTTAATACGTATGTAATACAATCATGTCTGATTTGCATTGCATCGTCTAGCGTTATTTTTTTTAAAAAAATTATATTTTGTAACATGTAACTACTAAGATGACTCACAAAATGGTTGGTTAAAACACAATGTCTTTACTTTTGAATACGTTAACAGACTCTTTTCCTTGCCTATTTTTATCTTTTCACATCTTTCAAGATCCTGACTTAAATATGTGAATAGAGATATTTAAATTAAAAAAAGGTCAACGAATAAACGTGTTTCAAGAATGGAAATTTTCGTTTCACCATGTTGCTTGGCTTGACGTTTAATGATTCAAAGAAGGACTATTCTTAATTCTTTGCCACTTTACAGCATATAATATACTCATTTATCAGCAGTTCCTACAGTTAAACAAATGTTTGACAGAATAAGCTTCTATTATCCAACTGTAATTGAGGAGTTCATTGAGCATAATAGTTTCAAGTTTGGTAAGATTGTGACATGTTCAGATTGTGACTCAGTTTCCCATACAATTGTTCTTCAATAAAAAAATATATTTATATTTTGGCATCATCGTCGAAATCATATTGAATGTAGCATACAAACTGTCGTTGAAAATAATTTAAAAATCTATAAGTGTTACCATCCAGAGAGTGGGTAAATTGTAGCAATTTATCAATCTAACAATTCAATCTCAAAAAATAAATCCCTCCAATGTCTCATCTTTTCAAGAAGAACATAGATATTTTGTTGTAAGCTATCCATGACTATGATCAGCTGATATTTATCTCACTGAATATTGGTCATGTGAACATCATATTAGCATTACATACTCTAGTGTAGCTATTTATTATGCTTTCTTCATTTTTGTTGTATCCATGACAACATATTAGTCTTTCAGCTCTTGAATATTTACACACACATATACTTTCAGCTATTGAATATATAAACACACCCACGTTCAGAGAAACTACACAAAATAATAGAAACAGGCAAGCGAGCAAAGAAACAAGAGAGTACATTTACACACATTCACTTTCAGCTATTGAAGATTTACACAAACATGCACTTTCGGCTATGGAATATATAAGCACACCCACTTTCAGAGAAACTACACAAAATAATAGAAACGGGCAAGCGAGCAAAGAAACAAGAGAGCACATTGATTATGATGTAACTAAGGTATGACATGTGACAAATATCGTACATTCGATTTAAAAATTCATAAGCATTGTGTAGCATACTTTACTGTAAAAATTCATTAGCATTATGTAACATACTCTCATGTAAAAATTCATTAGCATTATGTAACATACTCTCATGTAAAAATTTATTAGTATTGTGTAACATACTCTCATGTAAAAATTCATTAGTACTGTGTAATATACTCTCATGTAAAAATTCATTAGTACTGTGTAACATACTCTCATGTAAAAATTCATTAGCATTGTGTAACATACTCTCAGGTAAAAATGTATTAGCATTGTGTAACTGTCTCATGTAACATTCTTTAATGCTGCATTTAATAGAGACACTACAGAAATATTTCAAAAGATGCACATTTCCGCACAGAAACAAATTATTTCAAATACAAGCCGTTAAACATTTAATGACACTATCTTAAGATTTGAAAATTAGGACTATGCTAACAAATAGAGAGCACATGGTGATATGACATTTTCGGTCAACCACCTTAACTGGACATAGTGAATGGTAATATCTGCATGCTGAATAAACTTATGGGCATTTAACAGATCAAACTATACAGGTATTAGAAGAATCGTTGTTCTAGTTTCATTTTGATTTTAAGAAAAAGAAAACTCGTCTGAATATGTAATACCATTACTAGATGAACAAGGTCATAAAGTAAATAACAACAACATATCTAAAACAATTTCACGTAAGATAGTATAGCTTCTACATTCAGATAATCTATTATTAAATAAAATAGAAAAAATAAACACATGACTTACATTGAATCTAAATGGCACAAAGCGGCCTATGAGTGTTTTGAAGAAACTACAGTACATGATCCTGTGAAGTCTTACAGATGTTATAACAACGATGGCGCACGCACTGTTGAACACTGGAGAAAACTGCCAACCGATGAAATTAACTCAAGTTTAACAAGTGATAAAATGGGACAGACTTGTGTTTTTCAAGATAGCACTGATCCGACAAAAGGAGAAATAGCAAGATCTAATGCAAGTGTTGCGCTTTATCTAATGTGCATTTTAGGCGTTCAAGTTCAAAACAGAACATCTATTAATCAGACCGATTCCTATTGAAAATATAATCTTTGAATAAGGAAATTACTGAGATGAAAAAATAAATTGGGCTTCTACTTGCTCGGTCCCTATCTGGGTCAGCGCCTTCAATCCCTCCCCCACCCTATGGCTGTGCCCCCGCAGCAAACGCCGCCTCCTTCAAGGGAGGCTGGCACTAGCTCTGTAGTCGAATTGTCAGCTAGGGTCTTCATCACATGCCAGGCACTGTATTGTCTCAATTGAGAGCGTTATACAGGCCGTGATGCATCTTACTTGGCTATTTGTATACTTACTCAGGTCGGCAGGGCTGATATGTATGCCATGTAATCAACCTCAGGCACTGGGAGCCAGACCTATGTATTAATGCCAACCCATTCATATATATTCTGTGGCACGAATCGTACAAATTGAAATTAACAAATAATTTATACTTAGGTATCACCCATTTAGGACGTCCGCAAAACGTACTGGAATACACGCAGTAGGCCTAAAGCAGCTGTTCAACACAGAATATCATAACAAAAAATACTAGCTTGCGGACGTACGCAAGGTCCTTTACACCCCCTCCCCCTTGGCCGCAGTTGTCCGCATTTGAACAAACCCCCTTCCCCCCATCTTTGCGGACGTCCTTTATGGATGATCCCCTAATCGAATTTAACTGGTTGCAAATGAATCTTCTATTTCGGTTCTACCTCGTGATTTCGTATCTATGCAAGGAGTCTGCGGCAGTTTTCCATTTAGGTCAACAACGCCTCAAATTCTAATATGGTAATCGTTTCATCTTCCATGGCTACCAAGTATGGTTCACCAATTGTATTTGAGACTACCTAGTGCTGCTGCAAACATTTCTGAATAGAGACGTACTCGATGAAGAAAACATAAGGAACTAATTTTACCCAAGACGCAAGCCACTCCGGTTGCTATCTACATAGTTCCGACAGCAATTTTATCTGGCATTCCTACAACAGTTGCTGTCGTAATTCCAGCAACACCGAGGCCAACAGCGGTCGCGACAGCGAATTGACAACTATCATGTATGTTACACATATGCTTGTAATTTGCATGTGTATTGGTTCTCTAAATGATTTCATCTCGCAGTTCGTGATCCGCTTCAAATAATGTAAGGTTATATCCCATTTCTTACATTGTGTGATTGCCATGTACAATTGCCAGACAGTAGTTGTACTGGTACAACTGCTAATCAGTAAAAAAATATTGCCTGGGAAATATGAATATCTCTGGCGATTGTTTGCACACTTTTACGTTTGTCTAGAACTACATTGATTTGGTGTCAACTATCGTTCTTTTTGTTTCTTTTCAAAAACATTTACACGTTAGTCTTTCGTGAATATCAGTATGGGCTTTTCTTTAGCTGGTCGTGTCAAAGATGTTTGGATATAATTGACGGAAACGTTTATTTCAGTGAATTTGTCGGTGAATACACTGCAACAAAATAACCGAGTTGGGATTTCGGACTAGAACACTGTTGATGATGATAGAAATACAATGTTTATTGATGTACGGTTTAAATAAGAAAATAAATATGATTTATACGTGCGTGTATGGGTCCAAATATTGGACAAATTAACATAATACGCACGAAACCTAAAAATGCAACAAATATAAATACAAATGAATGACTTTACATAGTACAAGGACAAAGGTGAACAAATCACAGCAATTTCACACGATGAAAATAATGGGTGTTTTACTCAAATAGTAAAAAATGAAGTATTCACTCAACTAGTGAAAAATGACATTGTTTTACTAAAATGTGGTGAATTGATTGGAGAGATATACAAAGATATCTTATATACACTCCCAAAACAATGGGTATAACAAAACACCAAAAATTAGCCCACGGTTAAAAGATTACATACATGGAGTAACACAAAAACACTCCTTTAAAATTACACTTGGCGGCTACCAGTCACACTGGTCAATCAAGTAAGTATCATTACAGGCAGTCACCGACCACCTTTTCAATTCCTTCTGTGGTTAGCTCTGTAGCTGGAACCACGTCGACCACGATCCTTCTGATCAGTCTGGTCAGTTGTACATCCTGGTCACTCGAGTCAGCTCTACAGCTGCTATGTTCACTCTGGTCACCCTGGTCAGCTGAATATACAACTAATACCGTGTACTATTCATGATACAGGCATATAAGATAAAAACGTAATGACGTTATATACGGTAAGTCATGTAAATTACATTATCGGAACAATATTACAGAACAATAAACAGGTTCAAAAGTGAACCTGTGTCCGATGAGATTCCTATGGTACTAAACGTTTCTTAATAAAATACAACTTTATATTGCTAATATAAGATCTCATGCTAAGTCACAAACAAGAATAGAAAAATATTTGTGTTATACTACGCAAGCCTAAGCTACACTGAAACCATACAAAAATGAACGTAGTAGTACAATAACTAACTTACAATATACAAAAGAAATAATATACATAGGAAATTAATAAATTACATACCTCTACAGCTGAAGATATGCAAGTCCCTAAGTAGACTGCTTACTGACAAAACGTTCCGTAATGTGAATATATCACTTTAGGGTGAGGCGTTTATACACAGACGATGTAGCCTATATCGTCTGTGAAATTCGGTTTTTCCTATCGAAAGCACTTCGCACGTGCGGCATAGGATGAACCGAAACTCACTGTTTGGAAATAATGTACAATATACAAAAATCACCCTCGGGTATCGTTGTACATGTATTAAATAAATAGAGAGATTTATACAATTCCGTGACAACAACATCATTGTAGTTGAAGTAATCCCTGGATGTTTTACGTCCGACGGTGTAGTCGATTGTAAACTTAATGCGATGATTCCATGCTAGCATCGAGTGGGTATTGGCATATTATGGTTGGAACAACTGTCGATTACTATTTGACCCTCGGCGAGTTAAAAATATTTGAGAGTATACTAGAGTATGTTAACCCCGTTCTGAACCGGATATGCATTGATCAGTGGTACAACATGGTCGCCGATGCTAGCACCCACCCACCGACCCCCAGCTGATTCCCCACACCATCTTCGGATTCCGATCCCATTTCAACTTCACCATGAGCACTTTTTGAAAATTTTGATACATGGTTATCAGTCTTCAATACAAGTACCAAAGACAATTGAAAACGCTTCCTTCTCAGTTCGCAAGCCATATATCTATATTCCGTCTCTGGCGTTTATTTTAACAACTTCTTCAGGACCTACTTCCGACTTTGAAGTTTAGATTTATCTCGCTGCCTGACAACATCCTCTTGCATCGTGGTTTTTAATGGAGGTAGGAGATGGTATTCGAACTCGGGTTCGGCTCCGCGTTCGCGTTTGGGTTGACGTCTATACGTTCTAGTTCGTGTTCGGGCATAAGGCGGAATTCGTGTCAGAGTACTTAATGGAGAAACTTTGTGGAAATGCGGCTCCAAGTGCAAATGGATCAGGTGGACAAACCGGAGTGTCCTATATTTGTAGTGCTTAATCAGATTATGCTACCTACAAGCGATCACCTTTTTGGTCTCTGAAATTAAATACCTGAAACGCGCTGTTGAAAAGATTTTATTGCTCACCTTCGGGTTTTGATTTTCCAGAAAATTTTCTAAATACCAACTGGTCTATTCATCGAGTACATATGAATCATTTTTCTTCCATGGTGGTCTCAGGATGAGTGTTTCCCAGCTGAAGAGTCTGTTTAGAGCGGCTTGCATTCGATTTTCATGTATTCACTCGTGAGCTTCTTCGTTAAATAACTGACGAGACTTGTCCTCGGTAGATTGTTGTTGTGGATCATGATCAATTATCTCTCCCTCGATCTGCCTTACCTATGGGACCAAATTCATCTCCTGTTTACATTATCTGGGCGGTGGCGCTCGCGATTTTCCTAACTTTTTCCAGTTTCCCTAGTGGGTTTGATTAGTGATCCAACTTTTTATTCAAAGACCGCTGTGAAATCTTCCAGTGTGGTTTGTTCAAACATATATTTGACGTGTTTGTGAAAAGCTATTTGATCGCGGAGAATCTTCGTTTGTTCGCAGGTAGCTTTGTGACCTCGTTCAGTAGTCCTTGTTACGACAACGCTGGCAGTTTCGACGTTATAAATATCGCATGATTGTACAATTGTTTGGTCAGGTGAGTTCTCGTTAAAACTAGCGCGATACTATTTGCCATACTACTGAGGTCGATCGTGAGAAAACAGCATAATTTTCGAGTGATCCACGCAAAAACATTACGAAACATATCGCACGATACATCGATAGAACACCAAGTAAAAAAAAAAATGCTTGAGAGACAGTGTGCGTTAAGCCTACAAAATATCATATTGTAGTTGTGGAAGATCACTTTGGGCATCATCGTTTCATATAATCACATCTGCGTTTTTATGACGACCTCCCCAAAAATGGTATCTCACGATTGTCTTGCCAGTCTAGCATTACATCATCGTGTACGTCAAGAATACTCAGCTCCAGGGTCAGATCGGGAACAGCGGAAATTTCATAGGTAGTAGAAAAGAACTGGACGGTTGCGTTGCTGCTCGAAGGCGACGATGATGAGAGCGTCTCTCTGAGTACGTGATAACACAGCTGATAGGCCGAAGATGATATAGTCATGTACAACCAATTTCGTGTTAACTTTGGAATGATAAGATTCAGCAACAATTGGGTTTATCGAAACCGGTTAGGCAATGATGGACTCGGTAACCGTGTTTAGAAACACAGAACTGGTTCCATCCGCGTGCTTGGGCGGTTGTGGCTTGCCCGCGTGAAGAAGTCAATGAAGGTTTAATCTTTTCTCTGTTGTAACGATGTCATTTCAATGTCAATTGTTGAATGCGAATCATTATGCCTTCATAATTTGTACGATGCCGTGCACAAACATGTGCCACGAATCCAGAAACTTGCGTCCGTTGTGGGGCAAAGGGGTATACATTCGGCTACTATCGGGGGAAAAGAAGCTTGGCTGTGATATCGCTGCCGCCCTGATTCCTCCGGACACATTGGAGTAAATATCTTGGCGAAAAACATATATGTGTCCCTCCGGGGCCTAAATGCAATCTTTTGCTGGCCTACGGCTATACGGATATATATATATTGACAGACCATGTCGGACATATACTACAGCCCATACGGGAAGATTTATTGGGCACAAGTAAGAGCGAGAATTGCTCGTGAATCATGAGACGTGATCTCGTGTGTGGGTGGCATCTCTTTACCATTGAACACTGAAATTGCAAGCACGATTGGGAGCGAGCGATACCGCTAAAACGAACTATACCGCTAAAGTCATCCGCTCTTCACTCACTCGGAAATAACTTCGTTAGGCAATTGTACACCCCGGAGAAGTTAGGAGGCAGACAACGTCGTGCTACTTACCCAGTATAACCTGTTCATGCACTAACGATCTCGGACTGGACCCAGGCAGAGTCATACCAAAGACTTATAAAAATGGTACAAACAACTGCCTCGCTAGGCGTTCAACGTTAACAGGTTAGTCTTGGGACTGATCGGCCTGTTGTCAGGATAATGTGAATGGGTGGGACATGATGCTACGTGTCTGTGGCATGATGCCCCAGTGCTAGACATCACTATAAACTGTCACACTGCACACATATGACTGAAAAATTGTTAAAGCTACGTTAAAATATAAATCACACACACACACACACACACACACACACACACACACACACGCACACACACACACACACACACACACACACATCTCGGACTGGAATGATACGCACACATCTGGCGCCAGACCGCTATGCTGTCCAACAGCGATCAGCGATGGCTCCAAGTAGCGTGATGGAAGAATTACAAATTATTCAGACGGATAAACAATCACCGCCAAGGGCTGCTGTATCAAATGTTCCTGGATGTCAATTGTTTGTACGTGTACGCATAAAAGTGTTGAATCCATTAGATAAAATCCACCACTTGGCATTCAGCGAAGACGAACTTAACTTGATGCAACGATATATTCCCTGTGTGATGTTTCTTTGACCGAATAAGATTTTCCGCGTGAGCGAGTACTTGCCACTCACGTAAACGTCCTTTTCTACGTCATGCTGCGATACTCGGCTGTCTTATTCATCAGCTACCAACCATACAATTGCGGCCAGCTTGGCTCAAGGTGGAATTTTGATATGCAATTGCGTTATTTGTGCACGAAGCTATCTCACGGTCAGACACGGCTCGTCCGAAAGAAGTCCTAATAACGCGAGTATGTTTGCTTTTCTTGCACCTTTTTCCCATAATTTTCGCTAATTGTGCAGCTCTTTGTATTCTTATTCCACTATCTCGCGCAAATTGTTTGAGCTATTTCACGTTTGACATTTTTATAATAATAATCATTTATCTAATTATTTATCAGGTAATGATTTCTTTAAATAAAATTATTTTTATTTTTTTTAAGGTTGGTAAGTTTTTGCAAAATTATTTTTTACTTTATCAGGATCGAGACTGCAATCGTTTCTATCCTGGATATTATTGTATTGATTTTTGTGTAATTTTCAACAGCGTCGATGTCGACAGCATCGTTGTTTATTGTCCTTAATGATGTTGACAGAATCATTGTTTCTTTCTTAACGGCGTAAACATTTTCTAGGCTCCTTGTCGACGCGCGCGATAATATTCGCGTACGGATCTGAATAGTTGGTATAGTATTACACGACTAGACTACAATTCCGCATTTAAAGAATGATCTAGCGCCAGTACCAACACGTGACGCAAGCAAGAAAGATTTACGTTATTCACAATGAGATGTATCTCCGCAAAAATTATGTTTCCAAGATAAACATATCGATTGTGTCTCTAAGCCAACAGACTTGTTATATACACGCGAGGATTTTATTTTTAAAAGAAGTAATCATCGATGTTCTCGATTGATGGTGTGCATCACTTCAGGCTTCTGAAATAATTTTTGCGGAGATACATCTCATTGTGAATAACGTAAATCTTTCTTGTCCTGAAACAGCGTATAGGGTTGCATAGTATACTGAAGGAATAGCTATTAACAATACAATACTTTTCATCCATAATGGTAATTTCCAATCTCGGGACAGTGACTAGTAAAAAAAAGTTGTTGATTAGGCTGCATCAGCCGAGGATTATCGTCAAATAGTTTTTTGTTGCTTGACTATAATCTTCATAGAACCGGCATTTGGGGAAATCACTGTACCATGATTAGTGTTAAGGATTACGCTATTTCGTTAAAGATGGCAACCTTGTACATCCGATGATTTGAAAAGTTTTGCACTGCTTGTATTTTGACTCCATAGGTTTTTCGCATGAACTACTGACATTGCAGCTGCCGATCGTACTCTGCAGTGATATTTCTCATGTCTAACTGTAAGTGCCATTGGTGTTTCTATATGTTATATTGTGAAGGCATATGTCTAATTAGTTTGTTCTCGAATTTGTGATCATGACGATCTTTACCGTCTTCACTAACTTTGTCTTCTCCACTATCTCCTCCGTCTTCATCATCTTCGCTGAATATTTAACTACCTTCACTGCATTCACTAGGTGTTTCACTGTCTTCAACGTCGCCAATGATCAGTAGCCGCGGCTCAGTTAACGTCAGTGACTGAAAGTTTTCTTGCACGATAACATACAATGACTTTTCACGATTTCTATTGCATCCATCGCCATGTTTTAGAGGTACACGTTCTAACGCAATCCCCAACCATGTTAATTTTTAAATAAGTTCCTGATACATATTTGAAAATCATACAGCGTATTTGAGTATATCTGATGAATCGATATGAATCATTCATGTGGAATGATGGCTTTTTTTGTGACGGTATCAAGGCACGATTTGTTGGGCAATTTAATCCCCGCTTTGGCCACGGACGCGAATTCTTTCACGATACTGAGACGTCAAAGGGTGATGTTCTGGCACCACTATATATTACTCGCTGAGTATTTAATATAATATTCTCACACAAAAGGAAAAGGTCTCCTCTCGGGTGGGTCTTGTAGTTAGAATTTTAATTCAGAGGCCATCGAAGAAAAAAAACCCCACTACAGCTGACTTTCAGGTGTGATGACATAAATGGAAACCGCAGGGATTCACTCGCGTGTGTAGCTAGGGCAAAGTCGACGTGGTGTAGCATGCGTTGACCCAGATCTGTAGCGAAAATATAAAAATCGCCATTTCACACTACTTATAATGATACACTTCAGCGGTGTTTTTGGATTCACTAATTACACTAGATTATGCTACTGATGACATATTTGTATTACCAATGTATATGGTGATAAGAATGGGGAGCATTGTTGTTGACATCAATAAGCGGAAAAAGCCATAAAACAAATTTGAATATTGCGATAAATTCAAACGTGATAGAAATATTACTCCAGGAACTGATAAGCACTCTATAACAATTCCTTCAATGATAGTGGAATAAACGAAGAGAATGTTCGTAGGATCTATGTAGACAAAACTGAAAAAAATGGTGTTTGTATTGTAATTGTAACTGCACTTGATTTAAACGACACAAAACAAAAGATAAAATAACTAAACAATAATTATAACTATTTACATGGTTTGCTGGAGCTGAATTAATTTACTTTTTGAAATAAATCTTTTAATTTGTATTACGTGTATGATGTACTTAATACCTCTGATCACAGCTGCAAAACAAGTCAATTACAATTACATGATAAGCTTATAAAGAAAGAACCCGTTCAGCTATTTTCATCAAGTAACTTTTCACACTGACTGTGAAAGCAGGAGTTGCTGCTTTATCTTTTTGATCATTGTAGCAAATAACTGGAACTGTTTTCTACCTTATTTATCTTTGTTAAGTATTAACTTTATGACACCTTTATCTAGCCAGCTCGCTTTCTTCATCCCCTCATGATTGGTATCAGAAGTTAAATTCGATTATTGAATTGTTGAAGTTTTCGTATGTTATGTTCATGCTAGTGTTTAATAGAAGTACGACAGTCGATGCATCTGAACCTATAACTAATTCACTGGACTACAACAAAAATGCAGCAACATGAAGGAAATAGAAAAGAAACTTAATGTAGTAATGCCTGTTCTTACAAAAATTTAGAGCTACAGTCATACATAAAATTATAATAATCGTGATATTTATCACATCTTTCTCTTTTAATAGTTTTGTAGCCATTCTCCCAATGGAAACCTTTCGTTAATGTTTGACCTCATGTTTTTAAGGTTACGATCAGAATCTATTCAAAGTTTAGCATCCTGCCCTCTTTAACTATTCAACACATCGCAAAACGTCTTTCAATTTAATTGATTTAGTTGCATATAGTTTTTTTCTGACATTTTTCTTTATAAATTCTATATACCTGCTATACACTTCAAAATATAATCCAGAGGAATCAGATATTCAAACACTGAAACAATATACCAAATGACCGGTAGGTCAGAAAAGCAGAGAATATAATTTATGATTGCAACGAAAGAACATCGAAAGAAAGAAGATTATTTTTACTCAAAAAATACGAAAAAAATTAGATTTTATGTAAATGCTGTACAAATTTCTGAAATTAGACACTGAATCTATCACAGAACATATGAAATCAGACTCATCTCAGTTCGTACAGCCAGTTTGAGGAAGAAGTAAAAAATTCCACTTTCATTACGTGCGTTTTCAATTCAGTACTTAATAGGAAACAAAACCTTCCGAAAGTAATTAAATAATTAAATAGTATAGACATAAATATTATGGGACACAATTATTAATCCGTTCTAATAATGATAAGCAAATACAAGAAAACCGTGAAAATAAACGAGACCAATGCTTAAGTATGCAGGAGAGCAACCCATCAGTCAATTAGAAATCATAATTCTAAGCCATATTTTTAACACATAAATGGTGTAGTAAATACCAACTGCATCACCTTTGTATCCTACACTGGTGATATACAGTGTATAAATTTCAGGTTCCAAAGATTAACAAAATTAAGAATGATTTGGTTGAAAAGACGGAGAAGTATAAAGGTGTCAATTTGCATTGGGTGGCAATAATATATGTGATTGCTTTGAACACTGAAACTTTCAGCGAGCTTGGTGCAAATTTAACTGGATTTGTTGTTAAGGTTTGGAAAGATTTGTTGCCAAGGCTCGCAAGGATTAGTTATTAAGGCTTTTAAGGATCTGTTGATATGCAGCACAGGACTAACACATAACGAGGTAGATACTTCTGCGTAAGCAAGCTGGACAGAATTGATGATCTAGTAAATAGCGTAATATGTTGTCAGGAAAACAGTCATGACGAATTGCTTCATAGTTCGAGAGTACTACTTATGCAGTGAAATACAGACTACAATCAGGAAGATAACATGCTATTAAAAAGTACCTCTACAAAAAAGACAAAAGTGGTTTCTGTTAGAGGGAAAGACGATAAACGAGAAATACAGTTTGGAGAAGCTTACAACAAATATGAAATGTATTATTGTTACAACAAAAGATTTACATTCAAAATGGAAAGCTTTGTTCCTCATTTGCATCAATTATCGTGTTCAGACAGAAAGTTATTTTACTGTAGAAGGATCACATGGGAAGATATTTTACCAACTCAAACTGGTAATCTATCAATTTCGTTTTATTGTTGGTCATTGTATTGTTGGTCAGTGTATTGTTGGTCATTTATTGTTGGTCATTGTATTACTTTCAATAAACTGAAAGACAACATATTATGCTAACGACAAGAACGCAGTAACAACTGCTTCAATTCTTGATGATTTCCATGAACTTAAAATCTACAGGAACAAAACTGAAGAGGATGTGACAGCTGATAAGTTCACTGATAAAAGTATATATATCTCGTGCTTGAAGCAACACTCCAGGTTTCCGATCACTCCGAGTGACACAGTGTTATTGGACACTGCACACAAACAACTAAAACACTAAGTTCTTATGCTTCAATCACTAGATATCGATACAGACATATAGTGAATCCGATACAGTTTGTGGGGTTTTAAATCCAAGCATTTTAAAATTTTCCTGGATCAGATTAATAACACTATATATCTGCGTTAATGGCTATCATTCGTGTTTGATGGTGTCTTTACCTGTTAGAGATATATTCATTGTGACTCTGTTTTCTGAAATGCTAACAGTCGCTAAAACCAATGAGAGAGGAACAAGTAATAGATAACAGCAATAAAGATGAAGGCATATTTTCACGGTATCTGTTTGTAATATTTGCGAATTGTTCATTGAAAACTGAAGATGAGGAATATACTTGTCCACTTTAAAAAAAAACAACTTCTTCTCTATACTTTTCAATCTATCAAATAAGAAGTCCTTACTGAACCAATTGAATTATTCATAATTGATTTGAATAATTATTGCTTTTCTTTATGAAGGACGTTTTCACCAACGTTTTAATAAACAAATCAGATAGCCCAAGGAAGGAGCGGAGAAAGAGAGTTATATAATTTGGATACAGTTATTCAAAGTATGCTTAGTATGTACAAGACATCTGAACTTTCCAGTCAAATGGTAGCTTATTGTCATTGCTTTTAATTGCCTTTTTGCAAATATGAAGTACGTTTCTTGTCTTTTTTCGCATTAGCATTTTAGCAGCACCTCACAGACTAACACTTTCTGCAAATGCTGGTATATATGCATATTTTTTTTAAATTCAGTTGTTCTTCTTTATGCAAGCGGTTATGTTTCAAACCTTTGAATTTTGATTTTATGTTCAGACAAAGCTATAATCGTATACGCATGGCTGTTTGTAATTGTCCAAGATTTATTAATGTCATTTATTATAAGATTTCATTTATTTAAAACTCAAATTAAAGAACACACGGAACTCCAGGATGATGTTAATTTGAAATATCACAATAGAACACTCTTCACGCACTGTGCATATGGTACTCTCTACTTACATATAACCTGATGTTCATGAAACAGTAATTTGGTTTGACTCTATTATTTCATGCAAAAAACACTTTTTACTGGCATATTCGCTGAGATGATTCCAATCTTATTATATCCTTTGTTCTGCAATAATGATATTTGACTCCATTAAGCCGATTAACATGTTTTCTAAGTGATTGCCTCCAGCTTCTTCTGTCATTCTAGCTGGTTTTAACTGTCTGTGCAAGATTTCGTATACATTCACACTACATATTTTTATTGACAGGTTCTCTAATGGCAGCACTGTTTTTCACAGTATCTTCTATTGCGTAAGCTTAATCATTCCACTGCAATTACAGCTTTTCAATTGCAACTTACACAACAATTAACAGACAAATAGCAAATTCATTTTCTATAAGGTACTGGCCATTTACTTATTGGAGGTGGGCTGTGATTTTCTTTTGAGATATGTTATTTTGCATTATATAAGAGTCAGATATTTTTCCGGTTATTGACAGATTCAATTAAAATGTGTCAGGCTCCTGCCCCAGAGCATTGAATTTTGGTCCCCAATATAATTGCGGTTTACCATAATATGTATAGTGGTACTCTGAGAAATACCGCGGTACAAAATTTTTCTCTGTATCCAACTCTAGTATGAAGTTCACTTTTTCGCGTCATTGTAGACAACAACCGCGAGTAATTCTTTGCTGACTGCTTTCCGTGAGAGTAAGAAGTTTTTCATTATAATGCCGGTTTGACTTCATCAAATTAATACACTATTTGCATATTTGATACTTTGTGCTGCACCGTTCTATCTGGTTGGCAGACCTTTTCTCGCATCATTTGTAAAATTTAATAGTACATATTAACTGAATAACTTTATTTTTACAGATGATGATGATGCTCTTATTTCCCTCTATGATCATTATATACCATGTACAATTTGTAAGTCGTTAATTATTCTATTTATTATCGTCTATTTATTATCGTTCAAGAAATAAACTAGCAAGATAATAAACCAGTTTTCTTCTTCGACAATGTTTAAAACATTTCTTTACAAACTTATCAGTATTTATTTTAGCAACAAAATATTTTCATCTGGTTCACAACTGTTGCAGGGATCATCATACATTTTCCATTTCACAAAACATATTTTACCGTTACTTTACTGAGTCTTCAAACTCTTTTCAACTTTGTACAAGTAGTCTTATTTGTACAAGTAGTCTTATTTGTATAGTCTTATTTGTACAAGTAGTCTTATTTGTACAAGTAGTCTTATTTGTACAAGCAGTCTTATTTGTCAAAGAGCAACAACTCCCCGTCATAAAATATATCTTCAATAGTCTCTCCTTTTAAGTCTTCTAAATTATTTTTAACCAGGTCATCTAATATTATATGTCTGATTGTAACAGTTAAATTGTATCTGTAAAATTAGATAGTTACCTTTCTGCAAAGACAGATTCATATTTTGAAATCCTAACCATATGACCAATCTTATATTTAGTTGTTCCGTAAGTATCATTTGACAATATACCATATACGGTTATCAATGTATTGTACCAAGTTGTTATCCCTTTGCATAAATTGAAGAATATGGCAGGTGTTATTGTAGCCTTTGATCAGATCTATTCGTCTTATAAACTTGTTGATTTCAAAATATTTCCCCATTTTAGTTTCTAAGTTCTATTTAAACGTTCTGCTACAAAGGTCTTTATGAAAAGAATGAAGAAAACTTGTGATATGTTCTCTTTTTCCATAAACTCCGTAAGTTTGCTGTTGTAAAATTTGACTATATTTTGCAATAGGCTATATAGGAGATTGATAGCAGTAAAATGGTTCATGTTTTCCACTCACTTCCTACTTACGTGTTTTAGACGGTATAGACATCTATATTAAGCAACCTCCAGCAGCTAAAAAGTAGGTGGGGGTAAATTTTCAAGAGCTGACGGTTGGTGGAAACCATCAGTCATTATACTACAGTTTTCGTATTGTTATCTCTCCAATCAGTACCAATACATTTCCATTGTCGTTATCATAATCAGCAGCTACATAACCCTAACTATGTTCTTTTAGGACCCGCCTATCTCTTTTCGTGGAACTTTAGCAACGTACCATAGTGCCCAATCTTGACTCGGACAACGTAATTTTTCAACACAGAATGTCCATTGAAAGTTCCGTGCGATGTCACATAGCTTGACTCCGGTTAGATGAGTCAATCAATACTTATAACTTAAGGCTTCAGGTTCACTACTAACCATTCCAGTTGGTGGATATTCATGTGAAAGGATGATTATTGGATGCAGAAATTCTAGATTTACTGTAATGTATTTGTGATCGGGTGTTTTCTTTATTTGAATTGGAACAGTAGACTACAGTCGACATATACAAATTTTCATTTAGAGTCGAAATTGTATCGCTTGGGGTTTAATGTCATTTTTCTGTGCATGATAAGCTTTAGATGGTGTAACGAGCCCATGTGGGATAAATTGGCCATGTTCAGACAGACGTGACATGTTTTCTCCATCCCTTTTAAACAACTGATTCGAAAAATGGCGATCAAAATGCTGATAGCAACAGTAAAAACAAAACGTTCCTGCCGAAAGGTGAAGGAATGTTTTCCAACATCGCTGCCAATCAGTGAAGAGAATACTGCGCAAGAATTTAAATGGGCTTATTGGGACCAATCAGAATCACACAAAGTGATATGGCAAGTAGAGAACAATATAATCTTGTTTTTCTAAAATTATACATTTGTGCTGTACGATCTTGAGACAGAATCATTGTTTCTTTCAGTATTTCATTTTGGTTGGAATTTATTTATTCAAATTATTTCATTCAAGTGATTCTTCTCTGGAAATGCAAAGTGCTCAATAATAACATTCTTGGAAATAGAAACCTGGATTCACAGTGAAATTAAAATAAGGATATATTCTTGGATTGTATTATTGTGATTCAACTTAAGAATGTTAACATATCGCCACGACACGGACCACCACAGACGCATCAACACTTCCA
>JAECUM010049639.1:0-19368 GCA_016617855.1 Megalonaias nervosa | reverse complement strand
TATAGGCACTAGATAAATAGAAACACACGTCTTCCCAAGAAAGAAACATCTTCTTAAAAAGCTGAGATGGCCTGGGTGACAGTTATCGGCATACTTTCGGATATGATTGACATCGATGTTTGTGAAGTAAGTTTGGTGGTTTGCAAACGTAACGCTTCGTGGCTTATACCGGAAAATATTGAAGAACCCGATCGCTCGTTAAAGACAAACGAATATGTGATATCACTGGTACACATTGAAAATAAAATAAAATTGACCATTTTAGTTCCCACAATGTTGACTTTGTTTTTCTAACATATCTTTGAATATAATGAATCGTTTCAAGCAATAATATCTACCTATCTCCGTCTGAATAGTTTCTTTCACAGCGACTTTCTTTCCCTTATTCTGACTTAAAAATAAACAATGTCTGCTAAAGCGTTTCATGTTTCATAAATGCGTCATAATAGGGAAAACGACCCATTATTTGGAGGAATTGTTGAACTTCAGTTAGATAGCGATATTAAAACCATCGTAAATATCCTAAAAACCTCAGAAAAAAATGCATTGTCCCCAAAACAATCTAATCAGAGACCATCTTATTCTTTTAAAAAAATGTCTTTGTTTAGCAAACAGAAAAAGAAAGAAAGAAAAATTAAAAGATAAAAGTAAACAAAGTAATAAAAAGACAAAATATCCTCCTTGGTGATTAAAATGCAAATGTAACAATTGGTCTAAAATATCTAATGTGCTAACTTCATACAGTAAGAGAGATATACTCGTATGTTTTAGAAAAGAACTAGAGTGACACATTATTTTCAATGATGACAAAATTTTACTAAGCAATATAGCCCCTTTATGACTAAAATAACGAATACATAGTCAATCTCTTTGTTTAGATGAATCTTAGGAAATGGCACGTAATGGTCAACCACAAAAATAGCAACGTTATTGACGAGCGGTAGTTGTGCTGGTACCTCGTATACTTCATCTAAATAATACCTCCAGTCATTCAGTTGTCATATAACTCTCTTGAATTTTTTTCTATTTTTCTTTACTCTTTACGAAGTAACACTGGTATCATTTAACAGTTCTCTACTGTGCTAATTATGGTAGATATTTCCTACGCAAGTCAAAGATTTTGCTAATTGTTATTTAACGGCGTGCTAGGTCTGCATCTGATGCGCCATTATGATTGCACGAAGCTCACACATTCCTTCAGTACAATTTACAATATAATGTCTGTGCATTTTATAGCATAACTCTCTTTCAAATGTAGAGCAAAAGGGAACAACATTTCTTGGCACGTCTTTCGTAAGAATTAGCATGCATACTAGGGATAATATTATTTGAAAGCACTAATCGAGACTACGCTTGTCACAGACAGTATGACTATGTATAATTGCTTAATTGATGTCTGATGTTATATTGCTTTGCGGACGAAATTATATATTGTAATGTTGTTATTAAGCAATAAACAGGGGCAATAAATGATTTCATGATAAACGTGAATAATTATCTAATGAAAGTAAACTTCTTAACTTTTTATGTCTCGTGTATACTTTTATTTCCTATGACGTGAAAATATGTATCTAAAGTAAAGATAATGGACAAAACCTTTTGCCGTCTGGTCAAAGACGTCCTTTATATAAAAAACGTCAACCCTACCGTCATGAGTATAAGCCGAATACTTGTTGAATGAAACCAAAAAGACAGACTGATTCTTGATATTTCTGAGCAGACGTAATCCAGACCTTGTTTTCGCCTGACACATGCAGTTATATAAGGAAAGACTGGTAGGGGGAGTGTTGGTAATATAATTACATAAATGAAAATTATAGTTCACATAGAACAAATACATGGTTTCCACATTACAACGATTAAAATTTCTGCACTGAGTGATAAAACCTATTGTTCATATGCTCTTTCAAGTCAATCATTTCGTCGGTTCCACTTACTCAATACCTGCTTTAATAATATCAACTTTATCGTTCACAGTCAGTTTCAAGCATACTGATTTAGTCCTTATAACTAATTGTGTGTTCAAACTTGCAGCCTCGGTAATATTTGAAATATTTGACTTGATCAACGTTTTAAAATGATAATTATAGATTTCATAGTAATTAAATCAGCTCATTATTTGACATTCATAACCTTTATATTTAGAAATCGAACGGTGCTGAAGATTTAAATATTTCGGAAACCCATGCAAACGGTTATTTAAATGCATGAGTATGCGATCTAATCAAATGCAAAACAAATATAATCAGCGATTAAAGATTGCAATATAAACATATTAAGCAAACAAAGAAATAAATAAGCATTTTGAAAACGACACACCTTCTTCACAACGAACAATATTAGTCAATTAATTTGCAACTATGGTCGCATGTTTCTAAGATCTGTGTACAGCATTCACAAAATTACACTAATATCTAAACCAAAACTTATAAATTATGCTAACGTCCATGAATTACAGCTCCCTAAGATATATGGTCGCTCTAACGCTTATTCTGATCGACAGAAGTTCTTTATATAACATTATACGAGACGTAATGATGAGAATATATGTCTATGCGTGCCTAATGCATTTATACGTATATGTTTCTGCAAAGTCTCATTTGTTAGGTTCCGAACTCACATTTTTAGAATTCCAATGGTGTCTAATATCGAAACCCTTCGTGAATACGTGCTAAATATCAGTACTTCTTCTCAGTATACCATATACATCATAATAAAATAAATATTATCAGTGAAAACAGAGAGAAAGGTAACAGTATGGTACAAATAAATGCATTTTGAAATCAATGCACTATCGTTTCAGTTCTAGGTATCGCTCCATGCGTTCGCAGCTATGTCCACATCTCGTGGATCCTGCACCTACAAGCTGCCTATAACATGAAATTTCAAGAATATACGAAAGAAGGACAGAATCATTACAAAATCTGTGTAAATGCGATTAACGCTATCCTTGCATGGCACTTGCACTAACATAATAACACTCAAACAATTATGAGTGACGAGTCCTCTCGCCTGATCCTAATACACCCAAAACGTTTATACAAAATATTTTAAAACAAAAGGGCGTAAAAAGAAAAAGAAAAACATAAATCAAAACTGTCACATACCGCTCCAACCTATCCAAAATGAATCCATTTTCTTATCTATTACAACCTCCTTTTCGATACCCCTAAAAAGCAGGTGGTAGGTGTTGCCCCCATTTAATTTTTTTTCAGCAAATCTTAAGAACCGTTTGCAATACCTGGGGATCTGTTCAGTTATCGGAATAATGGACCCACTTTTCATATTGCCTTGATAACGAAGATAGTGCTAGAAATACGTTTTGAACGGATCTTAACCTGAACATGAAACTTATATCATTCCCTTACTATATTGTTAACTCTACTGTCTTAAACACTTACAAACACGCACGCTTGCACCTTCTAAACCCAACGTATATCCGTGATGCCGGGCACTTAACAAACCTACTATGAGCTTGAAAAGAAAGAGGTATATTATATAACTTCTAGTACAAGTTTTGAGATATCGTAAATAACTGAATCAAAAACTGTTTAATTTGGACGAATTGACTTAAATGCAGTCTCATAAGCTCAAATAAAAACAAATTAAGTTATCAAACTATAGATATTTCTTCTTTATCTCTGTTTGCAAAACATAAATGTATGATTCTAGGGTCGAAACCTGTTCTACTGTCTTTCCCGCAGTAAGCGCCGGCACCCGAACCCAAAGCCAAAATTTAGGTAGGTTCCTAAATTAATAGATCATTCTTTTATGTTTCATTTCTTACAATACGATCTAAGTAGCTGTTTGAATATGTTTTGGAGTGAAGTATTGATAAATAGAAGCATGCGAAGAAATATTATAATTCATGAAAGAACATTTTGCATTCGTCAGCTACTGCGAATCGAAACTGGATCTGCAAGTTAAGTCAGCATTCTCATTGCATGATCATAAAACCTGTACGCAATTAATTTATATCTTGACATTGTTAGGAACGATAGCGACGAAGTTGACGCGTATACGAGGTATCACGCGCCATTCTTTTTTAAACGGTCCATATTTTTTAACATTTAAATCAGATATTATATATACAAATTATCAGACATGTAGATGAGTGTCATCTTTTCATTGAAGTGACACATTTGTATTATGGGTTCTGTATCTTTTCAAACTATGGGAGTACGTTATGGAACGAAATGAATGACACAATGATGCACCCTGGAAATGTTTGTATTTGAACCCTTTGCATGGTGGTTTGTCGTATTTGCAAGAAAGAATAGCATTTGATTTGTATGACCCCACATCATGCTATTCACAAAGAACTGAAATATGTGCACAGTAACTACAGAACACTAGAAAGCACTACTAACACTATCGTTCGATAACTAAAGGAGGAAAATGTGCTGCCTGAAACTTGAAACGAAAAAATGTGCAATGTATAAATCAAAGTAATATAATACATTATATCGAATGGCAGTCCATGATGAACAAAATAGGAAATAAATAAAAATAAAATCATTGAGTGAACGAGTCTAACCAGGCTCGCCATGATTATAATGTTTGCTCTTTGCAACTGGCAAGGAAATAGTGGCCAATGTGTCACACGCGATATTAAAACAGCACGAAGGATTCAGAGTTACTGCGTGGAATGGAAGTACTTCAACAAGTTTAGACTGGCAGAAGGAATTCAATACAATATTATTAGGAAGGTACTATTCTGTGAAATAATATATTGCCGGACAACATGTAGGCGAGCCATGTCAATCAAAATGACAATCACTGCCATTACATTATTACCTGCATTCCCCAGTCTGGGCGTAAGGCGTCGTGCACAGGGAAGGTGTAGGTTTAGCGGAGTAAGGATATCGGGACGGCCCAAAGTCGTAAATAATCCAAGATACATATGAAATTATAAACTTTTCATGTGTTAGTTGAGATACATAATGTCTAGGAAGCCTTCGAAATGCTTATGACTAATGGACTAATTTGAAGAAATTAATATAGTTGGATTATTTGTAAATTAACCATAGTCCGACGAAAATGAGCCTTTTAGTCGAGTGATTTGAAATTTCCTTTATTCATTTTCTTAACAATCTGTTCCAAACTAAAGGGAGATAATAAATTTGGACCATGAATTATCGTGGACTTGTCCACTGTCTAAAGCTGAACAATGCTAAAGGAAAAGGTTTCCCTCTTGACATGATGCAATTATTATTTTGCTTAGTACAGGTAAAAGTCTCAAGGTAGACTGCATGCTTTTGTGATTAGTATTTCCGGGTCTTACCAAACGTTAAATGGGCATTTTATTTTGGGGGGTTGGGGTTGGTTGCACATTATATGCTAAAGAGTTTAAAATCAGGACAAGAAATCAAAATGTATCTACAAATTGTGATTGCATAACTTGATTTATACTGTTTTATGCCTAAAAAACGTTCTTGATGCAGTATACAGTAAAGATTGTGATTCGGAATTATCTGTTACATATATAATGAATGAAATATTGGCTTTGTTTTGTCTATTATCATCATGCTAGGAGCCACTGGACCCTTCTTAGACCTCCTGGCCACTGTGAAAAAACGCGAACTGAAAAGGTATGGTAATGTCTCGCCATCATCTGGACTGGTAGAAACAGTCTTGCAAGGCACAGTGCGAGGGTGCAGGAGAAGAGGCAGACAGAGAATTAGGTAGGAGGACAAAATTAAAAAATGGACATGCATGGGATTTGGTGATTCCCAAATGGTAGTGTAGAACATCTTCCGGGTTGATGATGATAAAGAGTATAAATAAAATTGGTCGTTTACAACTGAAACTATAGAAGCAGATAGAAGCAGTGTGGATATAAACTGTGTGAATAATGGACAGAACTGAACATCTGTTGGTAGTTCAAACAAAGAACGCAGTGAAACGTACCTACGCAATGGAACGTATCTGCTGGTTTCCTTCAAAAAGATAAGGAACTTTAAACTTTAATGATATGTTATAAGATATTGCATGCCAAGAATATGTATACATCATAGGTGAATTTCTTCATGAATTTGAAAAGGCGCAACCTACGTTTGTTTGACCATATCTAAAACTCTTCAACGCAAACCAGTAACTCTACTATCATCGGATAATGTGATAGACTTTCAGTGTATACTCCATATTATATACGATGTAATAAACAACAGATTAGACCGATTCAGATGAATCATGTCGTCTACCGTTGTTATTGATATACTATAGTATCAGACACTGAGACTGGGATCCATCTTCCTTGTTTACATTGTTGCCTCGAACCACAGATTTAAGGATCCAACGGATAATTAACCTAGTAATGACTCCCTTCCCGTTTTGTTACTGTGTCTTGTTCCAAGGTTGTAACTAAACTACTAGCATTTGATAAATCAACGTCAATACAGTAATATGGAATTACAATACTGGCTGGTACACGTGTTTGTTTGAAAGTTTTGCAAAAAGCATGTTTTATTGCTCCAGTGCACACATAAAAATATGGAATCCAGTACAAGTAATTTCCACTCATTGCCTTAAATCCATGCGAGATATAACGAAAGAGATAGAGACTTTTGAAAAAGTATTAAAACACTATTAATACGGAAAGCGAATGAACGGATAATTAAAAATACTCATAGATGATGAATAAATGTAATACTTATTGACGCATTTTGAATCCAAAAGAACAATAGGCCTTTTTAATATTAAACCTATCGATTGAATCACTATTTTAATGAAACTATATATATATATATATATATATATATATATATATATATATATATATATATATATATATATATATATACTAATTACAGGGGAGTATTAAAGAGCACATGTCAATGATTTTCGGACCAAGCCACTGTATCAACATCATATCAGTCAAGTCCCAAGGTACCTACAAATGCTTGTCAGATAAATAAAAACTGAATTGCAAAATAAAATCTTTAGCTTTCACTAAACCTCTAATACTTACGTCCGATCTTTCACTCTCTGCCGCCTGACCAACAAGTATCCATTCAGCGTGGACTGGTCTGATTAATGACATTGTAATGCTTAATGATACAGTTCACTAACTGTCGTTAGTAATAGCATCCTTTTCCGTGATGATCTGCATGACCTACGTAGCATAGCAGTTGTGGAAGTGTGATTTTGATTCTTCTTTCTACTTGTTAAATATTGTCAGCTCTAGTGGTGCAAGCGGGTCTGTACATGCAGCAGGCATAAACCAAGTAGTGGTTCCACTGTCTTTCAGTTTAAGTAACATCTTCCCATTTGGGTGTCGTCGGGGTCCTTTGATGTTCAGCAATCAGACGATTGATCTTGCCAGATGGGTCTTTTTCAGTTTGTAGAGGTGATAGTATTATTTTAGTGTTTTCAGAGTCCATTGATATTATTCATTCGGATGAAAACACGGTAGAATATTGAACATACCAGGTCCTTGATTTGTGCTCATTCATGTTGTAGTATTGTTTTCAAGATTCGTGTGATCGCAGTTTGCGTTGTCAGTGTTTTATTCGTATGAATTCTTTGTTTTGGGTATTTGTAGAAGTTACACCACAAAATAAAATATATCATTAAATGAAAACTTTGACAGGGAAAACTATGAATTAAGGTATTCACGAAAAATGTCTTTCACAGAGCTTCGAAAAGTGAGCTTACAAAAATAAATTCCTAGTTTGACGACCTAATCACGGTATATACTATTGTCATTGATATGCTACGTTCTGGTCGTGCAATAAACCTGTGTCAGTGATACATTGCATTGTAAAGGCTAGGTTTTACTAATAAGACAACGTGGATAAAAGGATGGATCATATTTTCAAATATGGTTTTGAATCTATACGGACTACTCAAGATGTTAGTGACATGCCTTTCTTTCTTCTTTCTCTTCTACATGGGTTAAATATACGGTCTACCAAACTTAGATAAAGACAACCAAGAAATCATTTCAACATAAACCCTTTTAGTTTACATTTATTAATGCCAGTTATTGATATATCATCTAAATAGATGACTCCTTACATAATTTCTTCAGATGTTGCATTACTACGCTGCTTCAGTCTTAAAAATGAACAATAGTATTTTTCGGAAAATAAAAGCAATAAAAGACTGCACGCACACATTCATAAAATTCGTGGAACACTATCATGAAGAAATGTTCAGTTTTTATTTCAACTGGTGATAATTGTTTCTTCCAATATTGACTCTTAAAGAAACAAATCTAACAATTTAGATCACAAATTATCCTACAAAGCACTTGCACTCTCAGTAAATTTCACACTTGAAGCTTTATTGTGTTTCTTGGCGTTAATATGATATTTAGAGATAGTACTTCAGCGAATAGATTCTTAGACAGGAAATACGTTCTTTCTTTTCCGCAAGCAGCTACAGAAACAAATGGATACTTGAAACGCAAAAATTTACCTTTGCAATAAATTACTTTAAATAAGTATCTCTATATATAGGTTAGGTTGTCTTTCCTTCCTAATACATAACTCAAAAGAGAGCAAAGAATCATGGTTAATCGAACGCTAAAAGACAAGGCAGGGGACTAATTTTGTTTTCTATTGAAAACGTTATTGGGATAAATATTACCTGCAGTAGAGTAATAATGGGATGTTTGGACTTTTGGTTTTTCAAATAGGTTGCAACATTCTGTCTCCAACGAGATTTTGCTTATTCCGCAAAAATTACATATGCATGTGCAAATCAGTGATTGTTATCAGTGAAAGTGTCCAGAATGCTACCAAACAAGAGGTCAGTCATGGGGGATAGAAAGAAGTGACCCACACCAGTAAACGACAAAACCCCTACTAACACACTACAATGGAAAACATATTTGAGACTGTGACACTCAGTGAACACAGTGGTATCTATTGTGATTTTACACGGTGACACACCCAACAAGTTTCAACCCTGATGTTGCCAATCGATACCTTACAATATAAACCATCTGTTGTGTTAGCTAGTCAGTAGGTTCCTGTATGGATATTTACTTTGTTAATACAATACCTTATTTTAAATCCTTATCCAAGGCAAAATAGCTATTTTCTTGACATAATCAAGCATCGTTATAGTTCTAAAGCAAAATTGTGCATTGTTGCCTTCATGCAGGAGCCAGTCGAATCCATTTACCAAAACAGAAGATAATAGAATTTTTTGCCGGGTAATAACGCTCGCAAGTATTACAGAGACATTAAATTATTACTTCAAGTCTTTATGAAATCATAACTTCATGACTACGTATGCTTACCATTATGAGGGACTAAGTATGGATACGTATATAAAAAGTGATCAAATAGCAATTCAAAATGGTGTAATTGCTGTTCCCAGAATATGGCTCATTTCAAATGGAGACTTCCATCACATTTGTAAGCAAATATAGGCCTTTAACTTAAACTTTAATAAAAGTTTACCATTTAAAATCATGGTAAAACTCAAAGAAGCAAAACATTACAACAGTCAGGTAGGCCAAAACCCTACCATCAGTCGCGAAAAAGTCAAGCATAGACTATAAATTATATGTGATTTTTTTTTAATATGTGAAATGAATAACAGCCTCTTGACTGAATAGAATTTCTATGGATATTTCGAAAACGAACGCACTAGATCCACTTAGTTCGATGTGAGAAAAGGAAGCATTCTGCATCAGCATTCGGGCCCAAGGCACATCATTAGAATGTTCTGTATTGATTTATAGGAAATAAAATAGATAATATTGATATATCTGTTGACAATTTGATACTAAAATAGTTTTGTAGGATGTAAATATACTATTAAAATTGTTCTGAGGAGTAAAAAGAACGTGTTTGGTTCAAATCAGAGCAGCGAAGGACATATCAAACTCAGCAAATTATGTATTCAATAAAACAAACCGTATTGTGACTATAAAACTCGAATTTATGATGAACTACTTTATTTGGAAATCTCCAGTCTTTCAGGGAGAAAATATCACCATAGCAAACGTTGTTGATAGCAATTTTTTTTTAATCTATACATACAGACTAAGCAAAATATTTGCTTTCTCCATTATCAACATTTGCATACTTAATTAAAAATATATAACGCTTAAAAGTGCATACACAAGTGTTCACTATTACCACATTCGTATTATATGTTAATTGTTCCTCTAGACTACAGGAAACCTATTTCACTACTATGCTAATAAAATGAACTTTTACGAGGCTACGTGATCATAAAGACCGTCTTGTTCGAATGCTGACACATCTATTCAATTTGAATGCGCGTTAAGGAAAGTGCACACTTCAATGCAGAGTGCGGTATGATGATAGATATCTAGACTATTTCAGTATTGAGTGCCGCTTAGTTCAGTCAGATAAGTGGCAAGAGTGACTGGAATCTGATATAAATCAATAAAAATCAGAATGTTCCCACGCTTGCTTCGATCAATCGCTTCCATTTTGATTATCTGTACCCCATATTCACATAAATTGCAAATAGTTGTAACATTTTCAGATACTATCACAAAATACTTTTAGCGATTAAGTAACCCTTTGCAAAATAATAAAGGTCATTTACAATTGTGCTCATTTTTATTCCATTGGTAATATTAAGTTTTGAATGGAATTTCTGCATCCATTACATGCATACAAACGTACATACATACAACCGCATATGCACTAATATTCAGTGACATTTTCACAATATCAGCGAGGTTTAATTTTTTGTAAGTTATTTTTAGTCACACTTGAACATGTAAGACACCCTGTTCTGGTACGGCCGATGAAAATGCTCATATACCGACAGGTAAGCACAAAAATGCAGCTGAAAAAAGTAGAATATTGTCCAGTGTCTTAGCACGTGTCGTGAAAATGCGTGGAAGAACATTTCCAGTATTGTGTAGGAGTTTAGATGTTTTTATTGTAGCCGTTAGATCTTTAAGATTCAGTTAAGCTTCAAAATAACTCGTTCAGCTCATGCACCTTTGCCTCGGATATATACAGTAGTGAAGAGACTTTATAAACCAACTGGCATTCTTTTTAAAAGTTCCAACTTAACTTATTTTAAAACTTGTGACGGCAGTTCATCAAACATTTCACCAGCCTTTTCTCAAAGCATTCCAAGGTAACTCTTTATTTTAATCAGGTGCAATTCAATTATTTTATACGTTATAAAAGCATTATTTGCCACTCACTACGTTCATCATTTTCGGACTTAATTTATGATCTTGGTATTAAAATGATTGTGGAAAGCGGTATAATAATGCTTGCGAACATTTGTGTTTTTCGTGACAAAGACTTAACTGTGTAACATTTATCAACCACTACGAGAGCGGAATGTACCCACTTAATATGGTAGAGTGTTACACAGGTATTATTATATTGCTATTCGTATTATGATAATCACAATCCTTATAATTCGTTGTTGCTGTGAATAATGATAATAATAATAATAATAATAATAATAATAATAATAATAATAATAATAGTAGTAGTAATGCCCTTGAAAAGTCACCAATTGATTTCGAAAGCTCTTGGGGTGGTTTCTCACTAGTTTTGCACTTTCGTTTGTCAGTTTTTCTGCCATAGCTATTATTTCCCTGACCAACATGATCTTTTTTTGATCCAGTACCTTTGAAAAGACCTGCGATTTTGTCAGGGGACAAAACAACTGAAACATAAGAAACAAATCCTTAAACACAAAATGTACGAAAACTTGTTTAATTCACCATGTTGACATCCCAAAGTGTGATTTACAACAAGAGATAAAACAGAACAAAGTTGTCCCCCCCCAAAAAAAAAAAGTATTTAGAGAATCGGCTACTTGTGTCTATCACATAGCGAACAATTACAGTTTGAAATAATTATATGTTGTGAACCAAGGAAAGAAACAGCGTTGCTAGAGATCAAAGGCATCTACAGGATCTAGTAAAGATTGTAGTTATGCAAGAAGGCTTTTATGAAAGATCTGAAGATAATTGTTTGTCGAGGTAATTGAAAAGAACTATAATAATAATAATAATGAAAAGAAGAAGAAGAAGAAGAAGTAGAAGAAGAAGAATAGAGAAACTAAAATCATTAACTATATTGTGCCTGGAGAAAAACTGATATCTGGCTGCTATATTGATAAGGATGCAACGGGAAGGTTAGATTTTTTTTAAAATTTAGGCCAAGCTCCACATTTTCAGTTGGAGTATTCAGTATCGGTCCTTACGTGTGTGTTTTATGTCCATCCGCCACAGCTTAGATTCAGTCGGTAAAATCTAGAGGGACTCGTGAATGTCCATTTGAATTGTAGTGGTTGGTTTTCTTAGGAATTTTGATTTTTATGATTATCCAGTCATTTTCTGAAATCAATGGATTCACCAACATACTGGATGACATAGATCTTTCAGAAAGAAATAAAACAGTAAAATAATCTGCACGATATCTGGTTGTGGAATAAAAATGAGTGGTTCAGACAGTGTTCTTAGCTAACACTTCGATGCAGTTACCTCAATCTAGTATCCATAGTTGTGTCATTGACAGCGTCACCTGTTTTCAGACGGGCAATACGAAATATTTACTTAGATGTTATCCCTAATTCTGTGTTGGATGTCTCCACAAAATTAATATTTGCTGGAGCGATAGGGATATCAATCGACGAACTCTGCCTTCAAGAAAACAAATATTATCTACTCGTTGATTATCACATTAGAAGAGGTAAATTATACAATTATGAATATGTTTTTCGTTGTAATAAACAATGTCACTAATAATGTTGAGTTCGTGAGGCCATTCTACCCTGTATGTTAAGATCAGTGCGAGCACACTTTCTTTTGATTACGAATGCTAACTGATAACTGAATAAAAGCCAGAAAGGAAGTCGTAAGTAAACAAAGCATATAGAAACAAAGAATAAAGGGTAACCCTAAGTACGAAGAAAAGAACAAACAGGCACTGAATCTGATTTGTGGTTTACAGACCTTTTGTTTCAAATCCATTTTCGGTTAGATAAATTAATACTAATTAACTTATGAATGATAAATGGATTTAATGCAGCATACAGGACAAATAGTATATGTTCTGGAGAACACTTTTGATCTCACGTGTGAAACATTGTATACATTGTCAAACTCATGGTATAAGGGAGATAACCCATCGTACATTGTTCAATATAAGCCTCTGAAGTAGTGGCCTTGGAACATATACAGTAATCTTCGGGTTTATTCTTATATAGTTCCCATTAAATAAACAACATGTGAAAAGTATGAATAAATTTCACATCGACCCACTCCATAACAGTATAAATTACACTACATTATTCTTTTGTGACACCTTGTTTCAAGTTTGTTTCTATTAATTAACTTTGATCCACATATCGTACAACGTTGAGAACGAGATGTAAGCGTTGAAATACATGTTATGACATTGCTGTCTGAGCTGAACGGGAATAATCGCTGCAGAAAGTCGTGTATATACATAAATATTTTCACGTTATTCTACAAGTACCATCCAAATAATTTTATGATTGTGGTGGAGGGGAAACGGGTTTTGTTCGGGTCAGGATTGTGTTCTAGTACCTCAAGATACACTTGGCTCAATATCATACTTATGTATGGATATTTTAAATATTTGAAAATATGTTTTATCCTCGCAAAAAAGGTTGTCCTCACGAATAGGAGGACCTATGCACGTGCAACACAGGGAAACACTCTACCTCTGTATCAAAGGGAAATGTGCCCACCCATGGATCACACAGAGTAACTGATGAGACAGGTATTGGGCATTCATAATCACCAGCAGAATTCGATATATTATCCTGTAAGTCCCAGAGAACTTAAATGACTAATCATATACAAAAGGTCATTTGCATGCTTGGCTGTCTACTTCTAGGCTACCAGTTGCTATTCAAGACAATAGCTTGGCATCTACTAATAAAACGCATTTATTTAAATAGGACAGATTTTGACGGTCATGCCATTTCTTAAATAATGCTGCTGGATAAAGCGCTGCTCAGGATGTAAAGAAATATTGCTGTTATGCGAACTATAATTTACAGTTTCAAGGTCTAAAGTTTGTGTATAATTCTCATTTATAGGCATGAATGAACCCTAGCCATTTTGAGAAAGAACAACCTATACATATAGCAGATTACCTACAAAGTATTTGCCCTGCCTGCTTCACTTTATTTTCTTTGTATCCCGCTCCATCGTCCACTCCGCTCGAAATATCTTAACAGTATGTGTATCCTCCTTCATTACATCGCGAAATAGGTCCTTCCCCGTTCGCAAAGACATTATTTCCCTTTTTATGCATTAGCTATAATAGCTAAGGCAGTTATTTGATACATGAGCCAATTTTCTCTCTTAAACAAGGCTATAGCGTTAAATAGCCTACCAATACGGCAGTGATGGCGATGAATGGCAAGAATGCGTTACCTTACAGATTTTAATTCGCTTGCGTCCTTTGGACATTTGCGATCTGTTAATCCCATTGTGTGGGTTATTTAATTGGTCGGGTATGGGATAGGTATGAACCCGCAACCCTGGCTTTTGTGTATGCAATGCATATTAATCAATTATAATGTCCGAGCGAGGTAAGGGCAGGGAGAGACGACGGGGAGGAGCGGCCCCAGCGCCACAGCAGGTGCACCAAACATCCAGGAATTCAGGTCTAATATCGTCGTCATGTAATTATTTGTGATCCGTGCATTTTTTACGTTGGAAGCAGCTAGTCCGTGAGGCATTGTGTTTGTTTATTATTGATGTAATTATAAGGTAGTATTTTGGTAATTGTGTCAGATGAGATGTTGATCCATTTTAGAGCTTCAATCATTGCCCGGAATTCAGCTGTATATACAGAGCTCACGTTTGGTAATCTGCTTCCCAAATCAATATCGTAGCTTGCGATGACCTAGGAAGCAGTAGTTCTATTTATTTTAATCGAATTCTATCCATCTGTATACATTACATTATAGTTTTGACATGTTTATTCTAGAGTTATTTTGATATCAAATAGTATTTCCTTTGAATTATCTTGTTTGTCCCCAGTTTAATGGCTTGCAAATTGATATTTGGTGTTTGGTTTCTACAGAGAACGGATCTAAATATTTAATTGGATGTGCTTGCAGGTTGTTTAGTTGGAATTCTTTGTGCATCTCATGTATGTGTTCCCCTCTGGGTGGAATGGGGAAGATATTCTTGCTAAAAGATATGTTGTATTTTAGTATAGACATTTTCTCTGGATGGTTGGTTTCAGGAATTGATGTTCTTGCTGCGTACCTTCATAACTGGTCGTCTCTTCTCAGCTGTAGTGGTAATTCCCCTGTAAGTATTTGAAGTTTTTTATTCGGTGTATTTTTAAGGATCCCGTACATAATCTGAGGGCTAGGTATTGGATACTGAAACGTTTTTTTAGTAATGATGGGCTCGCCGAGTTGTAGACATGACACCCGTAATCTAATTTAGATCTAATTAGTGCTTTATATAGTACAATAGGTTTTGCTCAGCGCCCTAAGTAGTTCCACTTATATTTCTTAATAGGTGCAAATCTTGATTGCATCTTCTAATCAGGTCTTTTATTTGTGTTTCCCTATTAAGATTTTCATCTAGCAGCATCCCAAAATATCTAGTCATTTTAACAAATTGTATTTGGGAGTTTTCGAGTTTTAGAACTGGGTGCCATTTTTACTTCTTTTGTGGAGGGGGAAAAAACATTCTTACAGTTTTGTTAGTCAAAATTTCGAAACCCCATTTTTTCTGCCCCGGTCCTAATGGCATTAAATTTTTGTTGAATCTCACTAATGATATTGCAGTTTTCCGGGTTTCCTTGTCTCCATTTTCACTATCATCAGCAAACTGGGATAGATCTAGTTTGTTTATATTAATCGATTTGCCAAGATCATTTATCATTATGTTGAAGAGGGTTGGACTTATCACATTACCTTCTGGGTTTCCGTTGTCTAACTTATATGTGTTCGAGTACCGATTGCCTATTCTTGTTTTAATTTGTCTAGCTGTTAACAACTTAGCAATCCAACGACGTATTCGACCAGTGATTCCGTATTTACTGAGTTTTGCAATAAGCCCTTTGGTCCAAACAAGGTACAATGCATTTTCTAGGTCAAGAAATATGGCGATTAGATGTCTATCACACTTGCGTTTAGAACTGAAGGCTAGTTTAACACTGGTTTCTAATCGAATCAGTTGATCAATAGTTGATCTTTTGTTACTAAATTCTCATTGTTTTGTTATAAGAAGGTTATGTTTTCAAGGTGATCCTTGAGTCTGTTGTTAATCATTATTTCTATACTTTTACGAAATCTCAAAGAATCTAAACTGGTACATTTTAAATTGATACGTTAACACGCATGTGGCAATTGAGTGGAATATCATAAGAATAATTAACCATGGTGTTACCCAAGATTCGAACTTCAGATTTGTCGGTATGTCTTTCTAAACAACATGAATGAGTATTGAGATTGAAGATGTCCAATATGCCTCATGCGGCGTTTCGTCTCTCAGCACTCCATTCGGGGCATAATATCTATATACCCTGCACGGGCGTCTACCCATTGAAGTTGTTGTGTAGTATGGAGAACTTCGAAGAAACGTGGATTTCGCTGACGAAGACGGGTGTTAAGCTCGATCTTCATACAAGTATCGACCTGCACCTACTTATTTAGAGGGAAGGTCTGTTGTGTTATTGTATTGAAAATCATATTGTCGAAATATTGAATACTATTTAGTTCATTTATTGAGTGTATACTTGTCTTTTTTCCATTGGCACAAATGTCATTACATTTAACTGCGTGGATATTCCGAATATGTATGCACATCTTGATAACATGTTCAAAACTCTATAGATTATTTGTCCGCTATTGTATCAGTACAGATAATTATATCACCGTGTTGATCGGGTATGCAGGATGCAAACTGTTTATATTTCCCTTATTAAATAAAGGGGCAACACTCAGTGGAGCCTTTTAATGTGCGCGATTTACTGTACATCTGCAGACTGTTATATTTTCCTTCTATAATGAAAGATTCAAAGGTATCAAGGTATCCGATACCAATACCGAAAATTTTTGGAAGTGCCTATAAACTGCATGCAAACTTGTAGAGATTTAAAACAAACATAAATAACCAAGATATATAGAATCTATGTTGGGGTTTGGACCGAGACAAGGAAATCCGAGTCAAGGGGTTACATTATTTGTCTCCCCGCGAGGCTTACCGAGTGGGGAGTCATATAATGTAACCCCGCGACTGGGATTTCCTTTTCTTGGTCCAAACCCCAACTAGATTATTTTTCTCACTCAATATTTTCCTTTCAAGTAAAAAGAACTCTTCACTAGTGTAATATAGTTCACGTCCAAATGTTTACATGCGGCTCATTAATACAAGTATGTTAATGAGGGCTGTGGTGTGACCGTTGCATACGAAGTACACAGGTTATACGCGTGAGCAAACACAAATAACAACATACAACGTCGCATAGTAATGAGGTATTATCACATTTAATATATGGATGTTATATGAAATTAACAATAAATAATTAATATTTATTACAAAAAAACTGTTTCATTTTCATCAGTTCCAATTTTGAAAAGTTATATTGTAAATAATGAAACGATACTGGGTACTCAGCTCTACTGTAGTTATACTTAGTACAAGCTGTAACGAAGAGTAACATCTGGCATTAGATTATTCATGGGTAATTAGAGATCTGTGTCACTTTCGTATATAACTCTCCTTTTCTTTGGAGGAGGTGAAACTGTTTGTGACATACTTGTGTCGTCCTTAATATTGATTGTAAAAATTCTCTCCGTGTATAAAATATCTCCAAATACGGACCCTAGCGGATAAGCATGTGCTAAACTTTCAAGTTCACGGATTCTTTGAAAATTTATTTTTCTGTCTTGGAAATATGGCAAGTACTACAGTGAATTTTGCTTATGGATTAATGTGTTGACGGATAAATGATTCCTTTTGGCTGGTAAGTACATTATGTGTCATTAAATATTGTAGGTATATTTTTGACTCAACTGGGGCACAGTGGAGATGCTTAATAAAATTAGAATAAAGCGTGTTTGATGTAACCCATTTCTGGATGTTACTAAATTGTCTGTAGTTGTTAAGAAAGTTGGGAGGCTATGAAGTGTATAGGTCTATAGTCTATGTGTATGCATCAGTGTTTTCTGTCATAGTTCACTTCACACATCATTGAGAATTTTATCCTATCTGTAGCACAGTGAATTTTTAGGTCAGTGTCATTAAATGTAGCTAACATTATATAATTTGGTTCACACGAAGTATTTAAAACTAGTTAGGTAGCTTTAGTGACATTTAATCCTGGTACGTGTAAAAATGCGAATCGTTTATTTTTCAAGCAAAAAACAACAAGCCAGATATGACAAAATAAAAATGATTGTATTTTTGTCCGACATTGTATTCACATCTGACATTGGAATGTGCCTTTTGTTCTGATACAATCATTGCAATTGTCCAGATTGCAATTTATAACTTGCAAAGATTAAAGTTACTGTAATGCATCATATTTGCTGTACATAAAGTATTACAATATTACGCAATTAATACAACTTTCTCGTGATTACTACTTGTTCGTATGTAAATTTATTTATATCCTAAAGCATGGATGCATAATAGATATAATACTCAAATATCGAGCTACAATCCACTCGTGCGATTCAGGATTCATGTCTAATATTGCTTTGTACAAATGTTTTGACGGTAATATATATGAGACCACATGTCTGCAATTTCTATAAAGATTGCATACACAAACCATGTGATGTAGCGCAGGGGTCTCAAACTCAAAACACCCTCAGGGCCGCATGAGGGCATTTTCTATGGCTCAAGGGCCGCACCACCTTAGTTTTCTCTCATGACACCTTTTGACGCCAATAATTTTGCGGGCCACATTTTGTATTCAGGTAGTATTTAAGAGGAATTCTTTATTTAAAACGTATTCATTGAAATTAAATAATGCTCATTGACTTTTAGGCCTAAACTTGTGTGTATATTCGTGTCCGTAGTTAATGTGCAGCGTCGTTATAATTTTATTCTTTTATTGCGTGTAGTAACGTACATTTGCATTTTGAGCAATTTTGGAGGTTTAAAATCCTGATTTTATTCTCAAGGGTGGGTGGGGTGTCATGTTTGCTTAGCACCCACATAAAGTCATATATAAGCTATAATCTACCTGTCTTTGGAATATTACCGAGGCCTTGTGTGTGATCAATAAAGATTGCCGCGGGGTTAGTTTTGAACTCTTACGCAAGGTTACCATGACCAGCCAGAGACTTGAAACTTGAGTCGGCAAAGGCGACCAGCCGGGCCACTTAACAAAGGCTTGCCGTTTTCATACCTACATGTTAAAGGTTAGTTCAAGGATCAAAAGGAAAGTC
>JAECUM010049635.1:0-10164 GCA_016617855.1 Megalonaias nervosa | reverse complement strand
AACTTTTTGCATTTCAGAAATGCAGCAGGCATTGTCTTCCGATAGGTCAGCTTGCTGTGAAAGGAGTTCTGTCTCTCTTCGTTGTTTGGGTCTGGTAGTTGAATTCTTTTCCAGGCTCTTTTGCATTTTGCATTCTGCATTCTGCCTATTATGTTGGCACACATTCGTCCCACGACGACGGCACAGGTTAAAGACACATGTGGTCTTCAATGTTAATTTGAACGATGCTTTGTGCTGCGAATGTCTTACACCAATAACACTTTTCTGCTTTGCCCACTCCATTTAGGAGGGCAAACGTGGGTCATGTAAAGAGAAACTTTTCCATCGCTGATGTGAAATTGGTCATTATATTGCTGAACGTAGTGAATTTTGTCAATGACTTTGGAGGGTGTCAGTTCTGCCGGTGTACAGAATTTGATTCAAGTGTGACGTCATACTTTCGTGAGGAATGAAGAGCCTCAAACGATCGTCCTCTTTTGCTTGGCATTGTCGCTTCATTGTGGCTAACAAGGAATCCCACAAATCAATGATGGAACCTTGTGCTTTCTGGGGTGGCACATCGGACTTGAAATCTTTAAATTTCACCATGAAAGCCTTTGGTCGAAATTTTCCGTAGGTTCGTTTTTTGCGTCTCTCGAAATATATTCCGGGAGCAGCAGAAAGATTTTCTTTTGAGGTAATCTCTATTAGACTTGGGGCAGAGGTGGATGGTGTTTATTCAGGGTCGCTCATGTCTTCAATCTTGATCGGAACCAAAACTTCATCTTGTGTACGAGGTGATATGCCATGTCGTGGCCTCTTACGTTCTTCTCATTTGTCATTTGTTAATGTGTCCGAGTCAGACTATTCATTCATCTCTCAAACAGTCAGAATAGAAGAGCGAACACAGCTTATCCTTCTAATACGAGCTTTGAGGGGCGTATTAACAAAGTTTACTTCAGAGAAGACGACGGACCAGTCCTCCTCCTCTCGAGATAAAAGTCAAGATATTTGCCATATCTGTCAGGAGAAAGGATATTGTGCTCCAGAATGCCGACATCGACAAAGCAAAGGAAACGGGAGAAAAAAGAGACAGAGACCAAGATACCTGTTCTAATTATCAGGAGAAAGGACATTGGTCTTCGAGTGCCATAAGAAACAAAGAGAACCAACCAAAGGAACGAGAGGAAAGGTATTCCTAAATGAAGAAAACCCATAACTGTCCAGAAAGGAAAGATATCCAGACCACGAGAAGAAAGCGATGACGAAGATTAACTCGTACCGGTGAAGAAATTCAAACGAAGAGACAGAGAGTGAAAGAAGAAGAAATGGAGTTTGGGTGATGTGTTGCGAAATTTCATTATGATTTTCAAAAGAGCAAATATCAAAGGAAAAGTAAGTGTCATTTTATGTAGATTTTTTTTTTATAAACTGACATGCACACTTTTCAAACACGATGGGAAAAGGGATTAAAGTTTCATTTGGTTTGGCAATCTTTTAGTAGTATCTCTTTTCTATGGGTTATGGTGGCCCAGAACAGGACCGTTGGGTGTTTTTTCTTTAACAAACTCATGGACTGGACGCGATGAGCAGTAACTGCCTTATACCATTGTCGCGGTCAAGTCCTTCTTCCTCATGCTACTGAGGAAGATCTGGTAGTGGCTGCTGCTGATGTCCGATCAGTGGTAGTGAGCGTAGAGGTAGTAATAACTGGGTTGGAATCTTTGGCACGGGAATGTCTCTTTCTCTTGGGTCGAGTTAATGAATTCTGATGAATTTTTCTCAGATACCGTAAATTTGCCAAAATATCTAGCAGCACAGTCAACGTTTGACTTTCAGATTCATTTTTCTTTCCTGTTCCTTGACACTTTCTCTTCCCTTCTTCTTCTTGTTTTTCGTTTCTCCTCTTCTTGCTGTTGTTGTTGAATGACAAAGGCTTGCTCTGCTTCTTTATGCTGTTGTAAACATTTCTCTAATTCTTCCTACTGTCTCTGTCTAAAATCCCCTACCCAAGATAAGGAAGGCGAAGGCGGTGAAGGTACTGATACCAGTACAAATTCTGGCGAAGAGGAAAGAAAATCAGCTAAATCCCGATTAAAATCTTCCTCTTCTGGATGCATGGCTGTGGTTATTTTAGTAGCCGTCTTGCTATCACTCCTCGTTTCTCCCGCAGGCGCAGTTCAATACACCGTCTTCTAAGTTTTCGCCATACTCAAACTATGTCGCATCGATGCACTGGGCACTGTGACGCACATTTCTCACCGATGCGATAGAGAATTCTTGCTGTTTTACTTTTCTTATCTCAGTCTAGTCATCTCAGACCAGTCGTCTCAGTTAAGGTGTCCATGTGCTCAGAACTGCTTTTAAAAAAGTTAACCTTGTTGTCTTCTGCTGTGCCTGACGTAGTTGTTCTAATATCAAACAACAACATCAACAACAACAACAAATATATAACAAAAACAAAGTAACTTAAGGTCAATCAGTCTTTGAGAACACACCATACAAAACCATTTCGAGAGACACAAAGGCACACACGCACACGATGTCGAGCTTTTTGGTATTATGCTAGTTCGTTCCACACAGCATGGTCAATTTTATCCTATATGCAGGCCTAACTCAGTACATTTTCAGGTCAGCGTCATTAAATGTAGCTAAAGCTGCCTAACTAGTTTTAAATACTTCGTGTGAAACAAATTATATACTGTTAGCTACATTTAATGACGCTGACCTGAGAATTGACTGTGCTACAGAGAGGATAAAATTCTCAATGCTGTGTGAAATGAACTATGACAGAAAACACTGATCCATGCACTATAGACCTATACACTTCATAGCCTCCCAACTCCCTTAACAACTACAGAAAACTTAGTAACAGCCAGAAATGTGTTATGTCAAACATGCTTTATTCTAATTTTGTTATGCCTCTCCTTTGTGCCCCAGCTGAATCAAAAATATACCTACACTATTTAATGACAAATAATGCACTTACCAGCCAGAAGGAATCATTTATCCGTCAACACATTAATCCATAAGCAAATTTCAGAGTAGCACTTGCCATATTTCCAAGACAGAAAAATAAATTTTCAAAGAATCCGTGAACTTGAAAGTTTAGCACATGGTTATCCGCTAGAGTCCGTATTTGGAGGGTCTTTTATACACGGGTGTAATTTTACAATTAATATTAAGGACAACACAAGTATGTCACTAACAGTTTCACCTCCTCCAAAGAAAAGGAGAGTTATATACGATAGTGACGCAGATCTCTAATTACCCATGAACAATCTAATGCAATATGTTACTCTTCGTTACAGTTTCTACTAAGTATAACTATAGCAGAGCTGAGTACCCAGTATCGTTTCATTATTTACAATATAACTTTTCAAAATTCGAACTGATGAAAATGAAACAGTTTCTTATAATAGATATTAATTATTTATTGTTAATTTCATATAACATCCATATATTAAAATGTGATAATACCTCATTACTATGCGACGTTTAATGTTGTTATTTTTCTTTGCGGAACAGTAAAAGTTTTTTCCACACATATTGATTGTATAGGGACCGCAGCAGAGTATTTCAGTGAGTTTGCAGCTTCAATTTAAGTAAAAAAAAAGACCCCTAGTTATATCCGATGTATTTTGTTTGCATTTTTACAAATAAATTTCAATATTTTTGCTATCCACTCAAACTTCACGTAATATATAAAAAAGACGGTAGTCACTGGTGCAGTGGTGCTCGGTTGCGGCCTATTCATACTGCAGAATCAGATCGTAAAGAACAGGTATATTTTTCACAAGTAATTAAAACATTGAATATAACAAATATCTCCCTTAAGACAAAATAATTTTTTATTTTGTTTATATAAATTTTAAAAAAATATCTTGCTGTATATTCAGCTGTTTCAGCTTGCCAAAAGTTCTAGATATGTGTTAAAGCGTATTACAATCTTGCTTCGATAAAGATATATGTGTTGGTGCCGTGAATTTACACCTTAAAACGTATTATCTTGCAGAATTTCACAGTTCTTTCGTATTAACCAGAAACTGAATAACAGCTGTTTTCCTTCTCGATGGTCTTTATGTCCGCTCTAATCTGTCAATAGATCTTTCACTATACGTGTAAATTCGAGAAACAAGAGAGAAGAGTGGAAACTTCATTAAACTACGTTGCAAGGTTTACAAAGTACATATATCCACCACTGAAACTACAAATATAAATATTGGAAAGACAAGACAAATGTCTCGTATCATGCCACCTTATACTGCTTTGCTATACTTTTTCCCAAACATTATTTTCACCTGTAAACACGTCCCTATATAGAATATAGTGGTAAGTCATCCTTCTTGATTCGTCATTACTTGTTCTGAATGGATTTTTGCAAGTAAAAATTGCGTATATATGATAAAGGGCACCAAACAGATCTCTATGTAGTCCCATGATGTTGGCTTTAATACCTTATATATATGCGAAGCTATGGCACTCAAAGAGAGGTATACATGTTTTCCAGGACATGGCAAGATGTCAGAAAAAGGAGTGTTTACTATAGTGACTTAATCAAGAAACAAGTCCTTGATGGCTTCACACATATTAATTTCTGTAATAAGATACAAATGTAACCCGTATGGATGGAACATGAACATGTTTATAATCGGTGCTAAATAGTGATTCTCAGTCGAAAAGTAGGAGATATTGTCAGAGTTACAAATGGACTTTTCTGCAGAATTGCATACATTAGGGCATTCCCAAAAGTCTTTGACAAAACCTTGCTGTAAAATGGCATGTAAATATTTATATCTCACAAAATGTTTCAAAACTTCTCACTTAAGGTTTTGTCCATTGGTGAGTCAGATTTTAAGAACTTCATCTCCGATGTATTATTAGGATAAAGCTTCAGGAATTTCTACTTCAAGGCAATTGTCATTTCTTTGTTACTAAATCCTGGAGGATTAATAATTTCAACTTATTTGCTCAGAGAATGCAATTACAAAATTGATGCTGAAAAGTTATGCTGTTAAATTTTCAGGAAGCGAGACGTTTATATGAATCTATTATACCTCTTCATCATAGAAAGACATTATCCTAATACTTCGTATTTCTTCTATTTAGTTCAGATATGATGCATAAATGAAGTAGTTAGTCCTGTATAAAGAATATTTTAAGTTCCTAATGGTGGTGAAATTCGACGTCATTATGCATTATCTAGTCCTTTGCAACTGCAGAGAATGTAACAAGGCCCCAGTCTGTTTCTATAGTAATTTAAGTAAGTAAGTAATATCATTGTTTAGAATGAATAAGGTTGATCTTTATTAAGGAGACAAGAAATCCATAGAAGTATACAGTATTAATAACATAATGTAGTAATAAAGCTTCATTATAAAACATCATTTCCGACATTAATGCCAATGTTTTTTATTTCACTACTTAATGGGAGTTGAATTTACTTGCCCTTAAACGAATGCTTTCCGTGCTCACCCGGTTACTTCTGTGATGTTACATCATAGCAACGAGTAGAGAATTCTCTCCATTTGCAATGTTTCATCTCGAGTGAAAGTTAATGCCAATCTGCGTTGCTTACTGGTGTAAAAGAGAAACAAAATAATGGATGCATTATTGCAGCGGGCTGATTTCATCCAAAACCTTACAGCACTGGGTGATCCTTTTTTTCCCCGAGAGAACGCTGTGAGAAGGATCCTGAGGGGTAATACAATGTTGCTGATGGCTACTCATGCAAGATCAATAATGGAAAAGGACACCATTCTCGTTCATAGATAACCTGCTTGTATTAAATCACCTGTCCATAGCTAACATGCCTTTTATGGCATGTATATGACCTTGTATTTTAATAAAAATAAGGAAGTTTATGGACACTAAAATATGTTATGATTTCAGCTTTGAAAAAAAAAGGAACTCATCATCGGTGTTATGACTTAGAACCAAACCCTACTTTTTGTATTTCCATGGGTTGGACGGCGGGAGGTAGTGGCAAATTCTAACATTGTACATTTATAATATATCTCAAATTATATGATAATATTTTGCATTTTTATGGGAAATAGGAATGAATTTTCCTATCTGGATAAGAGTTATTTAGGACTTTAAAAATGAAAATGTATGATCATATGTATTCACAACGCTGAGGGTCCAGCATATAAAACGATATAAAACCTCAGACCAAACTCTGTAAACGATAATCACAAACTGGAGGTCGTGGAAACATGGACTATAACTATAGACAGATCTGCTATAGACGTATTTGCTAGGACATGAACGAAACACATGCAATAAAGGTAAAATGTGCATTCAAATTTGTAAATTTATATATCAGAGATGGCCCATACTCCATTTGTTTATCGGGAACTGAAAACAACACATACACTAGCACACACATAGAATTTGTGATATACTCAAAATTAATAACAATAGTCACCTTCTAGATAGAACCATTTCATTCTCTTTGTAGCTATCGATGTACTAAACTTCAGTTGCAAACCATTCCAGACCATCATGACCTTTCATCAATGATATGCATGTGTTTAAGAGGGTAAGATTCTAGAAAAGAAGATTCGAAGTTAAATTCCATGTAGCAAAACTATTTTGTTCACATTTTAATTCCTGTCCTAAAATAAAGGAGCAAATGTTATCCCATGAAATAATTCTGTACAAATCAATATGATGAATATGCATGTATGAGGGGCATTTCAAAATGTCTAAATACTTCTATAACTTTTTTGTTTCTTTGAACTTGACATTAGATTTCATGCCAATTAGTGGCACGGCGGGATCGCGCAATATTGACATGCTATCATCAAGAATTTCAACCTAGTAGAAGGTCTGCACGACAAAAGACACTGAAGACACAATAACGTGTCGTCAAAAGCAACGAGGATATGTTGAATGAACTGGCTGAGTCAATCGGCTTGTAAATCTCAAGTGGTAGATTGTCCGTCTTGTGTCAGTAGGTCAAATGTTTTTATATGATGTGTTGATTTCAATTAAACGCGGCTGGCTACCTCTGACTCCTAATTTTTGCTTACATTAAAGGTTCGCTTATATTTATCTTTGGTACTGATTGGTGTGTCAAAGTCATGCCAGATGGCCACAAAAGGTGCATGTCAGGCCGTAGACAGTTGTCCTGTGACAGGCCAATTTTTTCATCCGAAAACAACTCTTAGTTATTAACATTATCATCATTTTAGCAACTCATAGCGTTTAATCTTCTATTTTGAATTTAAATTCAAATTTAAATTATTAATATTAATTTTTTTCCAATAAAATCCCCGAAGATCAAATTTGCGTACCGTCTTACTCTTCTGCATTTAGAACGTGGACAGCTTTTTCAAACAGTAGTGAAGAACCCGAAGACATTTTCAAGTCCATGTTGAAGAATCAGCTGTTGAATCCACATTCTAAACCTTGTCTCATCTGCCTGAAAAACAGAAAGCTATTCATGCAAAATTTCAAACGGTTTCAGCGATGGTAACATGCACTTGGAAACTAAAATTAGAGTAAAGTCTGAAGCAACGCAATCAGTGACACAGCTGTCGAATATTCGAACTCATTCAACCATGCAAAAGTACGATGCACTTCATAATCGTTTCATATAGTATTTTTCAGACGCAAAAAGAAGTCCATCACCTTTTCTTATCGTTTGTTTGCTATTCCGGGTTGGAACAAAGCTCCACCTTCAACCGAAAAGATTAACAGCAAGAGCCGATTCTTTAAGTATATTCGATATCCTATCAAATTCAAAGGAGGACTAAATTTGATATTTGTATACTTTAATGTTCGAGTACAATGTAGTGAGAAACGCAGCCATCACTGAGGGTCATTCGTTTTAAAGCAGTCTCTGCATGGCGTCATACGATGATGGAGTAAACAAGTATCACTTCCACCGAGAATTTTTGCAACCTCATTATATTCCTGTCAGTAAATCGTATTTTGACAACGTGAATATTAGAGTAATAGGAAATTTTGGACATAATGTTACAGTCTCTAAATGACTATTTACCCTGAAACGATATTTTTAAATACGATTCTTCAGTAACACGTGTATCCTATGTACCGCGGTGTCGCTCGACAACGAGGACATAGTTTATAATATATGTTGAAATCAGTTTTTCGTACTGTTTAACCTATCTAACAACCTATGGTGAAGCGAGAATTGCATGCTTTAAAAGATGTGGCCTAAACATAAAAAAAACGTATTCATTGACCAACAAGGTCCCGAACAAGCGTTAATAAAATCAAAGAGAAATGCATTGATTCATACAGGAAAATAACTCTTTGATCCATAAGACACCAGTCTAAATTCACTTTATATTTCTGTCGAAGGCACTGATTCATTGTTTACACCACATCAAGGACAATGGAGAAAATAAATCAAAAGAAAATCATGCCCCGAGATTTTTTTGCGAATGTTCAAAGATGGATCTGTTTGCTTCTAACGATGAAGTGGTAGAATTTCATCCTGTGTCGTGTTTGACCACCACGGGTCCTATCGAATTTTAAATCGAAGGACAAACCGAAGATTAAATCTATCTGAATAACAAGCACTTGTACCTGAACGTCAGCACGGATAACACCAATCCAGACATCGATACTGTAAGTGGTTCCTGAAAACAAATTCATGTGTTGTTTATCTAAGTGGATTTGGACTTAAACAATAGAATGGTCAGAAGCAGCATGGACACTTACCCTTACCGAGCTTACCATGCGATATCCTAACGTATGAAAAGAAGCCGACAACACACATATCGATACATCGGTGACGTGGAAACATGATTCTATGGTTGTATTCAACTACACAGTTTAGAAACACTAAAGATACCTCGTAGGATTTAAATACTGCCAAAAGAAAATAAAACAAGGACGTAGTTTAGAAATGATGGGTGGTTTGCACCTGAGCATGTCACTACAAAATAAGTCTTGTTGAATGGTGGGGATGTACCTTTGGGACTGAATCAAGGTATTCCCGTGTTCCATTCGATGGATGTTGCAAAGCTTTAAAAAAAACTAACGTCGAAAAAGCCAGACTGTATGTGCGACGTGTGAAAGTCATATATAAAATACGAAACGACATTAGTCAACCTCTGACCAGATCTACAGATAGGCATCCTTTATGACGAGTGGAAGTCAAAGCCTGCACCATTGCCTCTGGACTGCTGATCACATATAGAAGATTATGTCTTCCAAAATCACTGCCTAAACGGGTGTTTATTGAAATCATCAGCAATGCTGCCATAAACGGAACTATTGATCAAAACCCTTTCGAGTTCCAACATTTCAACGTGTCCAAGATAGAAGTGACTAGAGATGACCAGACACTGATTACTACAACCTACATTTGCCCAGAAGAATTACTTGACATCTTACTTGGCTCTGTTTGAAGCCACAGGACAATTACAACTCAACGGTACCCACGGCATTTAAGTAAGACGATTATGCAGGTGCATAGGCTTTGTGTGGATTTGATTTTACTTCAGACCAAGACGACGAGGAGGGATGTATCTGCCCTGTAAAATCGGGTCAATATTGTGTGTAACTTCACTTTTCAGTGATCTTTTATATGTAATCTGATAATACCTGGAACATATGCTTATAATTGAGATTGGCGAGGATGATGTTGCATACCACACAGGAAATCAGCACTGTTCTCCATCTCACAAATTGGCGATTGGGCGTAATAAGAAACAAGAGAAAGACCCTATTATTTCATCTTGTGGAACAAGCCGTTTATTAATATTATTGTTATTATTATCTCTCTTTTTCTCCCTCTCTCCGCGTCAGTATACGAAATGTGCCTTCAGTATTCAATTATGAGTGTATTATAAGCCAATAAGGACGTGCCAGTCAAAAATGCATAAAGCAAACCCAATCTACATAACGTAAATTATAAGTGTTAGTTGATTTAAAATAATATACCTCATGAGTTATGCAAATGTCATTGACCGAACTTTACCATAACCTGTTTCTATTCAATATTCAGTGTTACGTATATGTAATAAATTGCTTGTGTGTAGTTTTAAAATTCTTTTTATTTTATTTTTGTTTCATTACATTTTATTGTAATGATTATTGAAAGGATTCAAAATTCTTTTTCAGTAATTAGATATTTCTTTTACTAAACGTTATTTATTTAAGACGTAAAAGTGTTACATGAGAATTATTTTTAGTTAACCTAGT
>JAECUM010049634.1:0-19306 GCA_016617855.1 Megalonaias nervosa | reverse complement strand
GCTGAGGCTGTGTGGAAGGGCATGATGGTCACTTCTTTTTATAGTCGATGAGTTGCGAAGCGGCGATCCAAGAGTCAAAACTGGGAGGATATCCTTTCCAACGTACTTTGACTTCTTTGACACGTCGTTTTCTCACTTTACGAGTTCTTCGATCGAGAATGCTTTCGATCTCGTACACGTCGTCTTTTTTTTGGTCACACGTTGTAACTCGGGCAAGTAAAACGTTCCTTTTAACACTTCCCCATTCATGTCTTCCAATTTATAGACGGGAGGATAACGGCCACGCACTCGTTCAGTGACGCGAAACACTTCTGTGGTCCAGTTGGGTAAGTAACCTTTGTCGAAAGTGCGTTTGGTTTTGCCAATGCGTACCCAATCTCCTGATGCCAACACTCCACCTTTCTTGGGGACAGACACTGTCGGGGACGTACCAAACAGGCGCTCGAAGACGGTCACTTCGTTGTCGGGAGTCACTTCTTAGGAGGCACGCCCAATGCTCCGATGGTAAGACTGGTAGTACGATTGGACGAGGTGTGGCAAGACGACGATGTACTTGAGACTGTGTTGATGCGTAAAATATTTCCACATGCGTTCTTCCAAGGTGCGTTGAAAACGTTCCACGATGCTAGCTTTGGTTTCTGGATTCTCGGTGGTGAAAAAATGAATGTCACGTTTCTTCAATTCTTTTTGGAAAGCTCGGTTCAGAAATTCGGTGCCTTTGTCAGTTTGCCATCGAAGAGGGTGACGCCCACTTTGTTTAAACACTAGTTGCAGGGCTCGCACTAACTCACTGCTCGATTTGGAAGTCAATGGTACGACCCAAGCAAATTTGGAAAAGACGTCGATGACACAAAACAAATATTTGTAACCACGATTGTAGGTGGCCAAATGAGAGACATCCGCTAAATCGGCTTGCCATTGATGATCGATACCCTCTACTTGGGTGCGACTTCTGAAAAATTTTCGAAGAATGGGTTTGTGTAAGGTGTACGTGGCTTGTTCTTGTAACCAGCGTTGCACATGAGGTAAACGGATACTTTTCAGTCAAGTTTTGGCAGCACGATACAATTTCTGAACTCCTCCGTAACCTGCGGGATGGGCTGGATCGTAGTAAATGCTGGCTAACACCTTCTCCATGTTTTAATAAGTGATCCAATCTTCACTGATGCTACTCTTGTCTTTCTGTGGTATTTTCTTGGTTTGTAATGCTTTGCGTGTCCGACGAGCAATAGGTGTTGAGGAGGAGGACAGTGTTTGAACAGGGGTAATCAGTTCTTGTTTTACTTCTGTCTTGGCTTTCGTTTCTCTTCTGAGGAAGAAGGAGTAGCCATCATCTTTTTAATCCAACCAATTCTGGATGTAGGTGGTGTTGTTAACTTGCGTACTTTTTCTGGTGGAGTTTGAAACTCTTCTTCTTTTTCTGTCTTGATCACTGGGACTAGTGGTGGTGGACTTTCTGTCTTGACCACTGAAGGTGGTAGTGGTGGTGGTGAACTTTTCATCAAGGCCTTAAAATCTTTCAGAGTGGGTTGAACTGTTTCGTCTAAAGCTTTTTGGTGAAAGAGTTGCAGTCGTTGCAACAATTAACCGTACCGTTGTGATTTTTCCGTTTCTGACAAATCTCTGTGATCCATCAACGATTGCAATTCGCGTTGTAACTGGGACATCTCGGTCAAATGAGGATTGGGAGGTAAATTTGGGGTTCGTTGTTCTTGCCAACGATGGTATTCCATCCATCGTTTGTAAGGGACTAAAGCTAGTTTTTGTCCTTCCGTCAGATTTCAAGGATCACGTCTGAGATCTTTTGACTCCAGTGTCCTCCTTTTATCTTCTTGGTCTTTTATCTTGGAATTAGGGCGGGTATAATATGTCCCATTGCACTCAGTATAGGTTTCGCTACATTGGTAATAAGTCCTAACAGGGGTAAAAATCCTCCGCGTTGCACCAACATCTTTTTCTTTTGACGAATGGGTATTTTCTTTTGGACCATTTGGCGAAGAACGTGTCGATGTTTGGCTAAGCAATTTTTCTGATGTTTAGTCAAAGGTATTGTGCCTTTCAAGACGTTCAGACAACATTCGCTCACCGTATCGACGACACCTTTGGAGGCAGTTTGAATGAGTTGTTTTCCCATGGGTGGAGGAGCTTTGGACAAAACAGACAACATGTCCCAATGTTTGACTAAACGAGGAGGCAGTCCTTTCCTTTTCTTTCCTTTGGGAATAGAAGAAGGATGTCTTTTTTTTTGGGAGACATCTATGTTTGTTGATTCCGGGACACACACCAAAAATACACTAACGTCGATGACTTGTCACACGGCCTTTTATACTTTTATGCACTATCGCTTCGTCATAAAGGTGACGATGTGTTTTCCAAAATCGCCAAAGAATCCTCCTCTTTGGCGGCTTCTCTTTTTCTTTGGACGAGTGTGTCTTTTCTGGGGGTGACGTCCATGTTTGGCTAAGCTTTTTTTCGCATGACGAGACTGTCTTTTTCTTTTTCCTTTCTGGACAGGAGAACGACGATGAGGTGACATCTTTTGGTGCACCAAAAAATACACTGACATCCATGGCTCGACATGCGTCTTTTTATCTTATTTTTTTGGAGCCTGTCCTTTACCCTTGTGACAACATTAACGGCTATCTTATCGAATTCAAGGAAAGGGCCAAAGAAACCTCCCTTTTGGTGCCTTCTCCTTTTCTTTGGACGAGTCTGTCTTTTCAGAGAGTGTCGCCGATGTTTGACTAAGCGCTTTTTAGGATGAAGTGACTGTCTTTTTCCTTTTCCTTTTCCTTTTTGGACCGAAGAAGAATGACGATGGTAACGGTGTACACTTCTTGGAGGGGACATCTTTGGGCGTGCAGCAGCACAAAAACACTGATCCGTATTGTTTACCTCGGGTCTTTTTTATACTGGGATGCGTCGCCACTGATTGTCTTTACGTCGTATCAACTTGATAACAGGCAACACACGTCGTGGAGGAGTTCGCAACGGACTAAATCGATACAGTTCTTGCATGGACAAATCCAGTAAACTCTGTAACACACCCGTTCTCTCTTGGACTTTGATTTTGGGGGCAGGTACTTTGTGAGCAGCGGCCACAGCCGCTAAAGAGGAAGAGGGTGTCACCGCTGGAGGAGAAGTTTTTGGAGACACTCTTTTGCGAGTAGAAGCTGTTTTCTGTAGACTTTTCTTTTTCTTTTTCTGAGGCTGTGACCTGGTCTTGACACCGTTGCTCTTTTTCTTTTTCTTCTGGGCACGTTTGGGCGTGGGTTTTTTCTTGGGGACAACTTTGGGACCATTAGGATCCCATTTTAAGAGGGAACGAATGATGACACCTCCTAGAGAACCGCTACCTCCAGGTTTCAAAATGATTTGCTTTTTGGTTTGAGTGTCGATGCGAGGATCGGCTAGTTGCGTCAAGGCGCCTTTGTTTCTCTCAAAAAAATGTTTGGTTTGATGTTGAATCTGAATGATGCCTTGCAGTAATTGACGTACTGTCACCGTAAACCATCGTAAGACTTCTTTGAGACTAGCTTCTAAGACACGAGCACGTATTTGTGGATTTTTTTCGCGACTGATACCGTACAAGGCACGAATCAATTTAATGGGAAGATGAGACTGAAGGGACGTCATGTTAACGATGTGTGAGACAGAGTCAAAGTGACCGAGGTTTTTATAGATTTGTTTTGGTGATTGTGATTAAGTCGACGAAGGGGATGTATACACGACAGGCCCTCCGTCTTGGCACCAGTGGTGAAACAGATGGGTACGAAATCGCAAATAATCGGGAGTGGTGGGTTTTAAATCCACGAGTAAATAAGCGTGTGGGATTTGAGTGGCATCGTCGTATGCATTTGTCAGCCAAGGCGTCCCTAACTGTTTGGCTAAGACTTGTACTTGCGATTTATCTCTAGGGCTTTTAAACAACACCACGTAATGAGCATTGAGACTGATGGTACAATGGGCTTTACTTTGTTGAAACAAATTTTGGGTGATGTAAATGACACTGGCATTACGATGATGCTTTTTGCGCGTAAACCATAGTTTAATTTCTTCTTCGTCTTCTCCTAACATGTCGTCAAAAATAACCAAATGAGTTTGACTAGGGTCAGACACGATCCCGTCGTCCTTGACAGGAATGCCTTCCACAAAGACGATGGAATCGCCTTGACTTTCTCGCAGAAGGCTGTACGCCGATTGCCACTCTTTGTAACACCACACGATGCGTTGAGGGGGACGATCGATCAAATGATGTTTTTGTTCGATCAAACGTTTGACAAATTCAGTTTTTCCTGAACCGCTCGGTCCGGCAATGAGCATGTTAAAGGGATGGCGAAGATACAAGGCCTCTCAACTAGTCCGATCTACGTGTTCGTCAATGACATTGACAGTGAAGGAAGAGGGAGCAGAGACAGTAGAGGTAGCCATAGTAGTGTAAGAAATGTCACTTTAGACACGAAGACAGACAAGACAAGAGTTTTTATACTTTTTTCAGGACACGTTTATTGTCATCTTTAAAAGTGAACAACACGAAAGACAAAAATACATAAAAGCCAAATGGCTAAGTACATTAATTAAAGAAACATCAAAACGATCTTAGAGGAATATAAACAAGTCTCTGTACAACATTTGTGATGATCAAGACGTGAAATAGTAGGGGTACTGTGTAATGTTCTGAGAGTCTCTACACTCCTTGGCACAATCACACAAGAGTCCTCCCGGAATGGCCTTTCAGGGATGTCGATCACGGTCCTGTCCTGAAGAGAGTGGTTTTCCTCGGTCACGACTTCTTCTTCTTCTGGCACTGTCACTAACACTGGTTTACAAGTTACTTTTTTCACGGAACGTTTTAACATTTTAGGATTACAAATCTTTGGCATAGTGTGCCACTTCTTTTGTCCATGTCTCAAACCCCTAACTTTTCCAGTCACGTACATCTTTCCAGTGAGGGTGTAAGTCACAAGCTTACCACACGTCGTCGTACACATCTTCAGTGCCTAAAAGTTGACGAATCTTGTTTTCCCGTAGAGGTTGAGAAGTATCAAGATGAAAGCGCAAAGCTTTGAGCAGAATGAGTCTCTCGTGTACATTTAAAGGGACCACTTTAATGTTTTTTGGAGTGGTAGGTACTGTTCGTAAAGAGTCCACAAGGAATCGGCTGGTAAACGAAATCCCAGAAAGCAAATCACTAAGACACACACTACACGTCGACCCAAATTCAATGGACACAGTTCTCGTAATAGGTGTTGGTAATCCTCCACTGTTTGAATAGTGTCATTGATTTCCTTCCACGGAATCTGTTGTATCACGAATGATAAAGGTCGTGGCATGGTAGTCAGTTTTTATACCTCTTTTCTCTTACCTCAATCACTTCTCCTAGACCGAAAGTAATGAACGTAGTGAGTAATTTCTGACCTCTGCCATTGCAGGATACGGTCAAGAATGTCAATAAAATCTTCAAATGTAAATGGTCTAAAGCGAAATTGTAGGATGATTCAGAGAAATCGGACTTGTTTGTTGACTTTGGTCAATTTCCTCTTGTGAATTTCTCGACATAAAAGTTCTACAGTCACTAATTGAGATTTGTCTCTGGCAAGTCCCTACCAAATGTCCTTGTAGATCTTCTCTCGCAATTCGATTGGTACTGTTTGAAAATTATTTTCTACATGGGATTTAAATACTTGTCTAGGGGTTGTCCAATGTTTGACTCCTAATCCCGTAGCTGGTTTCTTACACGGCATGGTATGCCCACTTCAATGACGAGGTCCCACTAAAGGTAGGTAGTGACCTGGAGACCATCGGGCATGTTCCAGGTGAGCGCAATCTTTCTTCTCCCACGCGTGAAGTGACACACCGCAACTGAAGCACTTGACTTTATCCCCTTCGCCCAAGTAGATAAATCCAGCTCTAGCTAATTCTTCGGGGATAGGTCCTCCCAGATATTTTGGCCATTTTCCTCGAAAGGTTTGGAATCGACTTTCATAGTCACAGTATTCTGGCAAACGCACAGGGAACGAATATTCGTCGGTCACAGGTTCATTTCGATGAGGGCTCAGTTTTACATGACATCCGTAGGGTGGTAGCCGCATGGTTTCATTAGGATGACATCCACCATGAAAACCAGTAAAGTGAAAAGGTGTACGATAACGAGTGGTGTCGCTTTCGCATCCATCAGGTTTGACAGGCACATCATCACTTTCCATGGTAGGTATGATAGTAGTAGTAGTTATAGCAAAGTTCCCATGATGATGTGGTACTGAATCGCTAAGATCATAGCGTACGGCATCCCTGCCATCGCAAGGCACAGCATCGCACTTCACTTATGCATGACCGATCTTGAATTGTGCCTGTTTGAACTTCATTTGTGCTTCTCCGAAATCATTCATCTTTCTTGCTTGGTATTCGTAGTTCCAATGAACTATCGGTCTTGGACGTTGCCCCTTTTTATACTAGTCGTAATGATGTCTCGAGTTTGTACATTGTTCTTTTTTTATGACCAGTTTTGGAAGTCTTCCTTTCTTTCTTCTTGGACATCGGTACTACCTTCTCTAAGGTACCGTCATACCTGAACCGTAGTGTGATGGGTGGAAATGTCATAGAAAGGTAAGGACAATGCGGAGACCATTGAGTATGTTCCAGAATAGCTAAATCTTTATAGATACATCGATCCATACGCAACTTCATATCACAACTGAAATACTGTACTTCGTATCCCAATCCAGTCTCAGGTCCCAAGTAGACAAACCTGTTCTAGCTAAAACATTCGCAGTAGGTAATCCTTCCCTATCCGTGGACCATTTTTGAAACGTTTCCAGTCGACTGGCACAACTGCAATAGTCAGGCAAGAAAACAGGAAAATGGTATGGTTTGAACTTGGAGTTCTCTGGGGGTTTCTCACTCGATTCTTGATGTGTCGAAGTCATCCTTCTTGTTGGTGACTATCGTCTTGGAACCATTGTTTTATACCAGTGTGTCCGTACGGTAAAGTAAAGTGATTGGGAAGCCGTACTCGCCCCTGGTACACAATTTGATAGACTTTTTTCCAAAGGGCGGCTAACGATTTGGTGTGTGGATAAACGTACAATCTTGTGCAGTTCGTGAGTGGTGGTCTCTTTAATATTTCCATCCTCTCCAGACTGCAAGGCTTCTTTCAAGACGCCAAAGTTCACCACTCGACTGGTGCGATAATTGCGAGTCAATCCTTTCACTTTGCACTCCGTGTACACTTCTCCTTGAGGGTCACGGTATTCGTAGCCGTAAGTTTTGGGACCGCCACTAGCAAAATTTAGAATCTTGTCGTCGGGATCCTCGTCCGTCCAGTCTCCTAAACGGTTTCCTTCGATGACAGGGTGAGGTTGACCCAGGCGATCGATATAGATGCAACTGTCCGTGTCAAAATACAGCACACGATCTCCTAATAGTTCTAAAGCTTCGTACAGTTTTAAGCGAGCATGGGCTGTCACGTAAGCCGCAATGATGACATTTCCAAATTCGTCAGCTTCTACAAAGTCCAGTTCTTTCTCGTAATTGACTAAGATCAAGTCCTAACGAAGGACGTCCACGTGTTTCATGTATTTGGTTTTGTCGTGAATCATCTGAAAGTAGCGAGAAGGTTCTGTCAAATACTCCGTCTTCGGTAAACACGGTCGTTGTGCCATTTTGCCCCACAAACAATTCAACATCACTTTGGCAAACGATCGCCTTCCTTCGTTTTTCTCGACGTGGTCTAAAGTGATGCCTTCCTGCTCCCAGTATCTCTCTTTGAATTTCTTTTGGTCTTCTGGAGTGTGACAGCAGGAAGGATAGCCGCTAGCTTCTTGTTTCAGTTTCAAAATGGCATTCACGTAGTCTGCAAAAATGCCTTTCTGAGTCTCGTCGCCCTTGTGGTATTTTCTGTCTTGGGAAAGTGGTAAATTTCGTACACTTCTAACAGTTGGTATCCCAAGTCCAGAGCTTTAAACAATTCCACGCCGACCCACGTTCCCGTCAAGGCGCGTTCTTCCTGAGTGTGCTGACAAGGTTGGTCTTGGTTGCACGTTTCGGCACAAGTACGGCACAAGGGAAACATCAGTTTTCCTTGGCAATGATGTGGTAAAACTGGATGGTACAAGTACGTGGGAGGCAAGAATTTACATTTGATCAATCCTTCGTAATGTCGAATATTGTCCACGTCAATGTGTTCCGTCAGCCCTGCGGAAAAGTGACAATATTTGCACACGTACGGATACAGAGAACACACGTCCAAGTATTTGATTTCCTCTCCTTTCTCCTCGTCGGTTTGGTATAGCAAACAGGCGGCATTCGTCCGTCCTCCGTACAAACTGTCCCTTGGGTTCAGTGGGTCCACTAGCTTGTAACCTTCCACGATGCGTTTAAACGCGGGATCGGTTTTCAATCGCTGATCGTACTCGTGTTCCCACATTTCTACCACTTGGTATCCTTGCTCTTCGAACTTCAAGAGTCGCTGACAAGTGGCCTGGTACAAGTCTTCCATGGTCCGTTATAAAAACTGATTTTTAGTGTTACGTTGAGAGTAGCAGATAGGACATCCGTGAAATAAGCACCCGTTAAACTCGTACACGATCTTGGGGTTTTCCAAGTCCCAGCCTCCTCCGTTGCGAGCGTGTTGGATCCATTTGTCTTCCTTGTCACACAAGTAATGTAACCAGCTTAGGGCTTTGACCGAGTATTGACGTTTGACAAAATTGGTTGTTTGAGGACTGATGACAGCTAGGGTGTTTTCGGGCATAAATTGTTGGCGATACACTAAGGAACACGCTTTGGCAATGATGCAGGCTTCTTTCAAGGGATTGATTCTTCCTGAAAGTCGAAAGGGTCCGAGGCGTGAGTCTGGTACCAAGCGTAGAAAGCTTCTCGTTGTTCGGTACGCATGTTGTCGGGGTCGTAGTAGTGAGCCTCAGGCAAATTGGGTAGAACGGTGTGTTGATTGGATTTGGTATTGAAAAAGTGCGGAAAATAGCCTTTGGCCATTTCTGTCATTCCAAACGTTTTAGGGATGCGACTCAAAGGCATGGTCAAGTAACTCATCGAATCGTTAAACTGCACTTGATCCACTTGCATGGAAATGATTTTAGCTCCGTTCAAAGACACTTTCGGACGTTAGGTACTTTGTTCCGTATAGTATCTCAACAGAAACTGTCCATCGTATCCCGAGAAATTGTGAGCCATCACCGCAGCATAGTAATGACAATCTCCGTAACGTTCGATGTCTTCTTGGCTCCACGTTTCGTCAATAGGGTTTAAGATCCATTGGGCGAAATTGGCTAGCGTGTTCGGTCCCCGAAAGATTTTTTCACGTCCTCCAGGAATCTTGCTACAGTGAGGGCAATGAGTCAAGATAGGTTCTTGGATGCACTTCTCACACGCTCGGTGAGCCACGCAGAAATTAGGAATGTGAATGACAGTCTCTTGCATGCATTCGAAATCGAAAAAGATGAAATTTCCTTTCTTCTGGTCATTATCTTCTTCTTCATATTTGGATTGGTATTTTTGAATGTAGCATTGGTGTTCCAAGTCCACGGTTTGGTGACAAATGTGACATCGTTTCTTTCCTGAACAGACGTGCGCCTTGGCATTATTGGTACGTATGCCTTGTCCACAAGTAGGGCAGAATCTCAGGAGCTGACAAGCACTTTTCTACTGTGAACCTTGCGTCTTTAGATGTTGTTGGTAACAAGTTGGACTGACAAACGTGCGCTGACAAGTTGGGCAATGCACTCGTTCTTGTCCTTCGTCCAGACAGGACTTAGAGGCTAAACATCCCTTACATTTCGATCCACAATGCTTATGTTTCTCTCGATTGTTATAGCCATTGTCACATTTCTCACAGTAATAACCGTATGACAGGAATCCAGTGATACTGGTAATGGCATCGAAATGTTCATCGTGATGATAGACGTGAATGTATTTTCCGTCTTTGAAATTTTTGCCTCGAAACAACAGCGGTCCGCGCACTTTCAAGGTGTAGCGTGGAGCCAAGACGTCTTGCAACTTTTGCATTTCAGGAATGCCACAGGGTGTGTCTTTGGATATCCCAGCTTGCTGTAATAGGAGTTCTGCTTCTCTTTGTTGTTTGGTTCGATTCGATCGTCAAATAATTTTCCAGGCTCTTTTCCATTCTGCCGTGTCGTTCTTGTCGGCATACGTTCGTCCCACCACGATGGCACGGGCTAAACACATCTTGTCTTGAGGGTTATTAATTTGGACGAGGCTCTTTTTGGTGCTGCGAAGGTTGTCTACCAAGATCAACTTTTTTTTGCCATGTCCTGTCCCTTGGGGAAGAGACACGTGGGTCATGAACAGTGTCGCTTTTCCGTCGGTGGTGAAACTTGTCGTTGGATTGTTGTACGTGTTGAATCTTGTCCATGACTTTAGAAGGTGTCAATTCTGCTGGGCTGTTAAACTCGATCCAAACGGGGGACTTCAAACTGTCGTGATGAATAGAAAGTCTCAAGCGATCGTCTTCATTGGCTTGACATTGCCGTTTCAGTGTAGTTAACAAAGAATCCCACACATCAGTGATGAACCCTTTTGCTTTGTCCAACGGTACGTCGGACTTGAAATCTTTAAACTTCACCGCGTACGTGTAGGCCGTAGTTCTAAATTTTCTGGAGAAGCGTTTGTCCGTCTCTCGAATGTGGTAGTACTTTTCAGGGTTTACTGGTAGTGATGGACTTTGACTGAGTGTAGACTCTCTGGGCTTAGATTCTGGTTCACTCATCTCATCTTCAAAATCGCTGGCATGAATTTGAGCCAAGACTTCAGCTACTCTGCGAGGCGATAAATCATGTTTCTGCCTCTTACTTTCTTCTCCTTTCTTTACGAAATGATGCGATCGTTTCATCTTGACTGCAAAAAGTCAAATGACTACATTTGAAACGCCATGGACCCCTATATATCCATGTCAGACCATTGCATATATAAAGGGCTGGTGACTTCCCTCTCAGTATTCATTTCACTCTCAAGTCGATCAGCACGATGGAAGAACCCACACAGATCGAACTTCTGATTAGAGCTTTGCGAGGTGTCATACGAAAGTTTTCTTCAGACAAGCCGACGGACTACTCTCCCTCCTTTCGAGATAAAAGTCAAGCTACTTGCTATATCTGCCAGAACAAAGGGCATTGGGTTACAGAATGTCCAGACCGTCACAAAAGCAAGACCAGTGTCAAAAGAGACAAAAGTAAAGATACTTGCTATCATTGTAAAGAGAAAGGACATTGGTCTTCAGAGTGCCCTAAGAAACAACAGGAGCAGGAGGAGGAAGAAAAAAGGTGCCCTCGGCAAAGGAAGAATCCCGTCACGTTCAGAAAGAGAAGACAGAAAAGAAAAGACGAGAAAAATGTGAGGAAGAAGAAGAAGAGGAAAAAAGTGTAAAAGTGAAGAAATTGAAAAAACAGAGAGTGAAAGAAAAAAAGACACAGAAGAAGTCTATGAACTTTTTAAAAGTGTTGTGTTGTGTTATGTTGTGATATTGAATTGTAAAAATTTGTACCAGAATAGACCAGACTGAAAAAACGTAAGTGTCTCTTGGTTTTGATTGTTTAGAAAAATAAGGACCTACACTCATGCGCTCACGACACGTACATTGGGTTAAACAAGGGATTTTGAGTTTTAATTGATTTTGGCAAAATGAATTGTCTCTCTTTTCGAAAGAAGTGAGTGGCCCTGAAAAGGACCGTTGGGTGTTTGTTTTTTTTTTCCTTAGAACAAACTCAGGAACGAGAAGCAATCCGCTTTAACTGCCTTAAGCCTTTGCCACGGCCAAGGCCTACTTGTGGACTTGCTCCTGTCAATGATTTAGTAGAAATCACTAGGGGTGGTATCTCTGGTGTAGTAACAGGGTTAGGCTGTTTGGCTCGGGAAGGTCTTTTTCTCTTGGGTCATAATAAAGAAGTCTGATACATTTGTTTCAAACTTCTTAACTCGGCCAAAATGTCCAAGAGTACCGTTACCGTTTGACTTTCACTGTTCTCCTTCTCTTCTAGCCTTGTTTCTTCTCTACTGCTTCTTCTTCCTGTCGTTTCCTTCTTACCTCTTCTTCTCGCTGTTGCTGTTCAAGGAGAAATGCTTGTTCTGCCTCTTTCTGCTGCTGTAAAAATTTCTCCAATTCTTCTTTCTGTCTTTGTTTAAAATCGTCGACGTGTGGTAAAGAAGGAGAAAGTGGCGAAGGTACTGGTACCGGACCAAATTCTTGCGAAGAAGAGAAAAAATCTACTAAATCCCAGTTGAAATCAACCTCTTCTGGAAGTAGCGCTGTGTTAACTTTGGTAGCCGCTGCTATACCATCGCTTTTCGTCTCCACAGACGGTGCACCCCAATTCATTGTCTTCTTAGTTTCAGTCATGTTTCACAAAACAATGTCGCATCGATTCACTGCGCACAGACGCTAGCGCACCTATATAGGAAATGTGACGTCACAGGTAGCTCTCTTCGGATTGGAAGACAGACTCCCCGAAGTGACTGAATTTTGTAACGCGTGTTGGGATTGGTGAACAATTTCAATCCGTTTCGATCCGGTCTTCCACTATAAATAAACGCGGTTCACTTCATTCCTTTCACCTGTTCTCGTCACAAAGATGTGGACCAACGTTGAATCGTCTACTTTCGTATCGTCGTTGTTTTTCCGCACGGACTTACCCATGTATGTCAGATCAGCATGGAGAATCGTTAGGATCACCGAGACAAGCATTTGGAAAAGAAGGACTTACGTGGAAAGACAAGGCTGTCTGAAGAGAGTTCTGGTTTATGGACCAGAGATTAGACGAGGAAGAGAAGAAGACCTATGCGATGCCCTCTATGTTAACGGAATGGTGTTAACATAACAAACAACGGCCCTTTTCAGGGCCACTCCATTGCCTCGAAAAGATATTAATTCTTTCTTGCCTAAAAATTTTTTTAATTCGATTTTATAATTTGTGTAGATATTTATTCTCTCTCTTCCCTAAAAAATTTGTTTAGTCGATTTTATAATTTGTGTAGGATAGATTGATGTTCGATGGGAAAAAAACGAATATATAAAACGTACTCTGCTAAAACACGAACGCGACTGATTCGTGTTTGTCTATAGAAATGACACAGGTGGCATGACGTCACAGTACTACATTGCTACATTGTTGCCAATGTCCAGTACCGTGACGTCACCCTACCTGTTCCATTCCTCTTGGCGCTATACAGTCCCAGCGTGTGCTAGTCGCTATACAAAATTCCCATTGGAGCTATACGGTCCCAGGCTGATTTTTTGGGCCTATAAATCGTGGGGCCATATGGTCCCAGGCTGATTTTCCTTCTTTGGCATGATGAGGGTTATTCTATCCCACTACACTACTAATGAATCACCCGTGCTCCCAAATAGAACAATCTGTTTACGGTAATATTTGCTGTTTATGAACCACATTTTACCTGTAGGACCAGTGCCGGATTAAGACCTTCCAGGGCCCTCAACACTGAAAATATTACAGCGCCACTCCCTCCTATAAAATGTGAAACTAAAAAAAAAAAAAATATTAAAAGCTAAAAAGGTGGGAAAATAGTATTGCCTTCATTCCAAATCAAAATACTCGTACATGCAGGTCGAAATGGTCATATATAATTCATTCACTTTTATCATAAAAAATGAATTTGATTTTTTTCTGGTGCCCTGTTGGGCTGGTGCCCCAAGCACGTGCTTAGTGTGCTTAATGCTTGACCTATACAAATGAATGTCACAAAGAAACAGAAGGCTAGGCGTGAAGCTGCAATTTCTCAACTTGCTAATCTTATCACTTATTATCTATCTATGAAAGGACCAAGAAGTAGAAAGATTTCAAATCCACTGTCTTCACTTTAAACACATTTCATAATTTAACCTAAGTTAGTATCGCGAAGTCAAGAAACCGGGAAAGACTTGGAACATTTTTTGCTCCAGTTGAAAAATATGAAGATCTTGTGCTGCTGTTTTGGTTAAACTATGTAACTTAAGAAATATCATATTTTACCAATTAACTAAAGTAGTAACCATTCGGACATAATTTATATAATTTTGTAAGTTAATAGTTACTACATGGATGTTTTTTTTATACGTGTGTTTGTCAAAATAATTGGAACTATCTTCTTTCTTAAGCAAAAGATTTTAATATCATTTGGATAACGAACAATTAATTTTTTCGAGTACAAAACTTATTTATATTCAATACAATCCTGCGAATTTTAATTGCCATCAACTAGTTTTAGATATGCAAGTCTCATCGTATGTCTTAAAAATTCAGCGAGTCTTACTGTAGACACAATAAGATGCGTGTGATTTGGATTTTTAACGTATCTTTAACAATTTTTCACTCATATCGCGACGATGTCTGCAGTGTCGAGGTTCATAGTGATGTCTAGCACTGTAGTATCATGTTCCAGCCAGTCACGTTATCCAGATACCACGACGACAAGTCCTAACGCTAACCTCGTAGTGCTGAGAGCCAAGCGAGGCAGCTGCAAATACCATTTTTATGTCTTTGGTATGACTCGGTCAGGGTTCGAACCCGCGACCTCCCGCATCCGAGGCGGACGCCATAACCACTTATGCCACCGGAGCGATACTAATAAGATGATATGTGTTCAGAATAGTGACATGGACGAGGTTACAGTGCCGGCTTATCGACTCAGATTTTGTATAATTTTGTGCTCTCCATCGTCCAACAACAGAGATGACAAGAGTCATAGTGTATACGTAATTATTACGTAATTATTGATCTTTGCTTCTTCTTTTAGCACACTTATTTTTTCTTACCCGCCTTTCATGCTGGCAGTTTAGTGTGGATCTGTATAATCAGCTTAACGTGCGGATTTGCACTAAATATTAATTTTCAAGATACACTAATCCATTGAACATAAATTTGGCGATCTCGAAGCTCCTGTAATTTAAGGAATGTTTGAAGAACGGGAGGGAGGTAAGACACTGATGTCACTTAAATTTCTCTTATTTATTAGGTGGAAAATGGAAGGGTAGTAAAAAATTTTTTATGGTGAATGCCTATTGATATTTCAGCTGCAGAAACCGTAACAATTCAAATACAGGTTATTCGTGTGACATGCGAGAATAGAATGACAGAAATAAAATATTTTAAAACGATCAGACTTCTTTGATGTTTTATTACGCCAAATTTGCTGAATTCCCTTACTGATGAAGACATTCTTACATAAAAGAAAATATTCCAAATATTCTAATGTTGCAAACCTGTATCAACAATAAAACTTGTACCCACCAAAAATACAATAAATAAAGACTTTGGGGTTTTTTTATTGTGGTTTCGATTCAACAAGAAACATAAGTATGCATATACTTTATTACCATATACACGTAGGCTAAAATAGGAAACCCTGGCTTAATTCTGATACCTCCCCCCATCAAAAACAAACCTGTTTATCTTGTTCGAGAATTGTATGCACAGCCTTATACAGAAATATAATGATACGTAATTTTGATTTAGTCTAATTCTTATTTCATTATGATATACTCATTTTGACTGCAATCAAATAATCAAATCGCAGGCACACACACACACACACACTCTCTCTCTCTCTCTCTCTCTCTCTCTCTCTCTCTGTGCAATCATTTTGGATCCAGATTATTTTCATTTTTACGAGTAATCAATATATATTTTCAAACTGGAAAGTCATTACCTAAGAAAGATATAGCTTATAGAAAACAATGCGTAATAAAACGTAATACATTTGACTGACGATGTTAGGCTGATGAATTAGTTGACTTTAAAAATAAACAAGTAAAATTTACTCCTTCATGTTCGCAGAAATCAAATATATAACAAATTGAGGCTATTAATGTCTCTATTTTATCAAGAAAGACAAGCACTTGAACACTCATAAACTGAGGATTCATTCCCAAATATAGTTACATTTAAGACAAAGTTTCACATCTACAAGAGAGGAACTATAGACCTTAAATTTTAGGATACTCCTGTTGTATACAACTGAAGAAAAATCATATTGTGTTTCAGCAATCAGTAGTGTATTATTACTTTGGCACATGCATTCTTAATGGCATTATCCCCACAGTGTAATACTAAAACTGGCACATGAATTCTTAACAGCGTTATACCCATAGTGTAATCTTTAAATTAACACACGAATTCTTAACGGCATTGTCTTCCACGTGTAATATTAAAACTGGGACACAGATTTTTGACGGTGTTATCCCTGTAATGTAATAATAAACTTACAAATCAATTCTTAAAGGCGTTATACCAATAGCGTATTATTAAAATGACACATGAATTCTTAAAGGCGTTATAGCAGTAGTGTAAAATTAAAACTGGCACATGAACTGAGGTATGTACATGGTTATATGGTTGACATCTCAATTGTTTAAATGTTAGTATTCAGAGGCTATGTCCCAGGCTGTTAGAATAGACAACAGGGACCAAAGTCATTTGACCATCTGAATTTGCATATCACGCCCATCAAGTGTGTATAGATATGTCGCGTGGGGATGTCAATAGATTCAAAGTTGTGACTTAAGTGGTCACAACTGTATGGCCCCTGGACATGATCAGTTATGATCTATAATCACACACACACACACACACACACACACACACACACACGCGCGCGCGCGCGCGCGCCCGCGCGCGCAGAGTGAGGAGTGTTGGAAAGAAAGACAATTGTGATGTGTAAATGATTGCGAGGCATCTGCGTGTCGCAGTCTTGAAATTTTTGTCGATGTGTGTGTGTGTGTGTGTGTGTGTGTGTGTGTGTGTGTGTGTGTGTGTGTGTGTGTTTCAACGTAGCTTTAAAAATTTTTCAGTCATATCGCTACGATGTCTGATTGTGATGTCTAGCAATGGGGCATCATGCCGCAGACATGTAGCATCATGTCCCCACCCAGTCATATTATCCTGACACCAGGCCAACCAGTCCTAACACTAACATCTTAATACTAAGCGCCTAGCGAGGCAGCTGTTAGTACCATTTTTATAAGTCCTTGGTATGACTCGGCCGGGGTTCGAACCCGCGACCACCCGCATCACAGGCGGACGCTCTAAACACTAGGCCACCGGAACGGTTGATTTTTGTCGATAGTAAAAGGGAATTTGAAATGGAAGAAACAGTAGGTATAGAATCATTTTAGATTAATTTCTATTGGAATTCAAGACAAAAGTGGAAATTACAAGCTTTGCCCCACTATCCAAAATTTAAATGGATGGCATGAACATATTTGACAGAACGCTTTCGAAACTGTTTTAATTGTTTTAAAGTCGAAAAAATATTGAAATTTGTATTGCTAACTTTGAACTTTATCACAAAATAGATCTGCACTGCAGGGCTGGTTGAACACTTTTAATAATTAAATATTAGTTTAAAATGAAATTGTGGTCCGTGTGTGTGTGTTCCTGTTGTAAAAAAGACATATTTTTTAACAACTAACTGGATAAAAATATGATATTGACTGGGCATTTGTATTAACCGATCTTAAGATGTAATTACTGAATCAGAAACATGTAATAGCGTGACCATAGTTACATTAGTAGCTTATATTGCGTTGGAACCACTATTGCAATATTATTAAAATATTGGACTACTGTCTTGATAGGTATTGGCTTAAACTCGTCTCATTTCATTGCTTTGGTTTATATAACTATTGCTAAACTTTATTATAATAATAGTTCCACGCAATTACTCCGTTATTCATTGTAGGATTGGAAACCAATGTAGCGATTTTGAAAAAGACATGTAAGACAATGCCTGATAGATAATCCCTTATCCGACTGTGGGGTAGAAGCAAAAAAGATATATCGTTATATTTTCAATTTTATTCAGCACACATTTCAAAGGTAAAATTTAGTACCTAATCCTAACATCTCTAAAAATATTCTTCTAACTGAAGAAAAGGTTAATATCTTTAAGGTTTTCTTTTCTTCAAAAGTACATTTACAATAAAAGGCATTTTAACTAATGCTTCTTCTAAATATAAAGGGAATATTTTGTTTCTGCAGACAGTACAGTGACCAATTGATATTTCATGTAGGTGCATTATATATTAAAAGTCCATTCTTTCCAAATTTGTTAACACCACTGTTTACTTGCATTGGATATCTCTTTTCCACTTTCGAAACTAATCTTTGAGTTTCACTTATTTGATTTGTTTTGTTTTCCTTTTTTTTCTGCCACTTTTCATGCTTGATTAATTTGTATCACTTTATTGTTATGGGGAAGGGAATATCTAATATTGTGACAACTTGTAGCCCGACATCTTTTGCATAATTTAGCAAATAAAATATGTTTCAAAAATTGTAATTTCCATTGCTCAGCAGTGGGAACCTCTATTGCAATATCATTCCAATAGTGGATTACATCCCTCAAATAAATCGACATGTTTTCGCGTCACGTGATCGCTGGAATTGCTTAACTTTATTATAGTGGTGCTTTCCACTATAGTCATGATGGACCAAGTTTTGTTACAATGCTGACGTTTTCTGCAATAATGGTTTCCAATGAGCGACTGAATTAAAGCACCATTGTAATATTTATTACATTAGAGAATTTTTTAATTACAATATACTACAATATATTTTGTGTAGTTTTACTTTATATTAATAATTGGTGATATCATTTTTTGGTTTTATTTCTTTTCACAGAACTTTTTACCATCCGACACTGGAACTGTAGCAGAATCCAATAATTTGCAAATGGTTAATATTCAATAAATTATAAGTTGTTAGTTATAATGGTTTATATTTCAATAAGTTAAACGTTATTAATTATCTTGGTTTGTATTTCAATAAGTTACAAGTTATTTGTTATAATGGATTATATTTCAATTAATAAAAAGTTATTCGATATAATGGTTTTACATTTCAACAAATTATTTGCTATGTTATGACTCTGCAGTATTAAAATATGCAATAGAAAGAAGCGAAGCCAACAAGCTGAGTAAAATCAACCAATAATTTATTTCCCAAGAATACAAAGTGAACATAATTCCTTTAGAATTATATCTGAACACAACTACACACTCTGATTATAGATTTCAAAATAATGACATCAACAAGAATAATTTATTGTTTACCTAAACTCTATTCATATACAAGCTGTCACCTGACCTGTAACGCAACCAAATGCCCGTGCATTCCGTAGATGCGGGTCATTTCTAGTGGAACATTGCATAAAATTTTCAACAAGTTCGCTTCCAGAACATTCTATGTTGTGAACAAGGTTAGACCTTGAACAGAGAGCTTACTAAACATCCCCAAATATATGATACAAATCGGGTTGGCATAACCCTCAACATGACAAA
>JAECUM010049633.1:0-25894 GCA_016617855.1 Megalonaias nervosa | reverse complement strand
TTTTAGCACCCTATATATATATATATATATATATATATATACACTTTTATACCTAGATTAATGATACTTGGTGGAAAACATATATCCTGTCATAATAAAATTAAGTAATGGTAATACATGTATATATTTTACTGGGTGTGGGTAAGTTATTCTATTTAGCTTATGACCAGATAGGTTTAATCACCTTTTGTCATACTTCAGCCATTTATGTTCATTTTCCAAGTGCTTTTGTTTTCCATTCTTGTATTTATAATTGTGGTCACTCTTGTCTGATTTCTGCCATTTTAATGGTAACAGCACATTTTACAAATACTTTCACGTGTTTAGTGTTGTCACTGAAAAGTGCATGGAATGTTTGTCTACAACGATAATAATATTAAAACACATTACTTGGTAACATTCTAGATTATTTATGGATCTGATTGGTCAGTACTAGCCTGAAATGTATACAGTTCTTTATCATCAGTAATAAAATGTGTGCTTGAAGGCAGAACACCAGGCTAGTTTTATATGCATGAAGACTATTTTAACAATAGTCACAATGTACTTGAGTGAATGAATGGTTTAGGACCTGTCCGTTCAGACCACATGCATTTATTGCACATCAGGTACAGGATGTTGGTTTATACTCAGTTAATACAATTAAAAGATCAGTTATCCATTATAGGCAGTGTGGACTCGTGACCTGTTATGATAGTGATTGGCAGTAATTTTCACTGCTCCAATGGATTAGTGATGGTGATATCATCAAAATCATCAGCCATGGGTTAGTGGATTGGCATTAATTTAAAGCCCAGTACCTTACATATATATATATATATATGAAGTTGGCATGGGGATGCATCTTGAGTAATACAATGTCATTCCCGCAGTAGGTCACTGTGAATCATCAAGCTGGATAGTTGTATGCATCTATATTAGTACGATACTATTGCCACAAAAAGAGACACCTACATTACACATTATACAGGAATGTTTTGGGGGTTTAACTGAAAACCTTTTATACATATTGTTATACTAAGCTTCATGGAATTTGGTGAGGTGATATATCTTGATAAGTACTACACTCTCGTCATAGAAGTAGGTCACTCTGATCCATATATTCTGCTAGACTGCCTTGGTTTCAGTCTCAAGCACAGTTTATGCCAGAATCATCAAACTAGGTGATTGTATGCATCCCTATTAATACCAAACCCTTAGCAAATGAAGATTATTTTGACCCACATTTAACATTTTACTGGCTTACATTTTTGCTTTTATCTCATGACCGCTTTGGTTTTTTTATCTACTATATAATACTGTAATACCCGAAATCATAAAACTTGATCTTGATGAGAACTACACCATCATTTTAAAAGTAGATCACTGTAACAAATGCTTTATATTTCACTGGTTTTGCTTCAGTTTAAAATTTTACTGTCTTTCCTGTACTCGTTAAATTGTATACATTTGATTACCACACCCATACTAAAATGTCACTGTGACCTATATTTCACATTTTTTTGGCTTATGTTAAGTTGTTGCATTTAACTCCTGCCATGTGCTTTATTAATTTGTTGACTCTAATTTATTTCATGTTTTCTTACAGGATGCCAGTTTACCACCATCTGCAACAGACTGAGAGAAGTTTAGTGTCTTAAAAGACCTGCAGATTCACTGTGCTATAAAATTTCTCATGTTTAATGTTGTACAGAATCGGCAGTTTTTACCTGCCTGCCAGTTGACAGGTTGTATAATGTTATAATGTTTGTCTGCAGGTAAATAGATGTATCTATATATGTGCACAATAACTTGCTTTGCACCATCTCTCATTCGTGTACATTATAGATGGTTTGTACTTAGGGCAAGGAAGAAACTTTGATTTTTGGGGCCAAAAGGGCCAAGGTATAGATCACTATTACTGAAAGAAGAAAAATAGCTCTGCACAGTAACTTTCTTCCACATCAACTGCAATCAGACTTGACTGTTCAATTCCAGTTGTTGGAGTCTTTACTGTTGTTTCATTCATGCTGCCTATATTTGGAGCTTCCTGCACCATTCTGGTTTGCTGGTGTTCTTATAGCTGTTGCTTTTAGCTGACTACATTTGGACTGCCTGTACCATCTGGTTACTGTGGTTTCATTTATGTTGACTGCAGTTGGATAGGGATTTGAGATTCAGGTTTGCTGGGATCCACACCTCGGTTTCTTTCATGTTGACTGCATTAGGAGCCATCTATGTCATCCAGTTACTGGGGTTGTCAGTGATGGAGAGCAAACAAGAGCAATGATATTCACTGCTGGATTCTGAGAGTACAGACAAACCTGTCTACTGCAGCCACCCATGGGAAAAGGCAAAAGTGGCCTTTGTAGATAGGTGACCTCTGAGTGCAGGTTCAACTCTCAGATTTGATTCGTGACTATGCACTATTAACCGAATAGCATTATTATTAGTAGTAGTATTATCATTATTATTTCACATGTTATTATTAGCAGTAGTGGTATGCTACCAAGGTACCTCTATTTAGAAAAAAATCAAGAAAACTACAACTGTGTACATGCACTCATTTATCTCTCTCTCTCTCTCTCACACAAACACATTTAACTCATTATCAATGGAAACGGCTCTGTAATAAAATTAATAATTGACAGCTTACCTGTAATTAATAATTGACCTGTAATTGTGAAACATGGCTGACTTTTTTAGGGCAGATTGTATAATTAGGCATGAAACCAGATGTTCACCTTTTAAACATTTGAAGGATTAAGCTGTTGTTTAAACTCATCGAGATCAAAAGACAGCTTTTGTTTGCAATCTTTGATAATCATGATCAGGGACTGAAAGGAAGCTTCCTAAGGCTATTGTTAGTGTCACTTAAATCATTAATCTGAGTTTCATCTGACCCTTCTTACTCCATTTTTGATATTTGGACTTTTATTTTGTGGTGTAGGGTCAGAGTCAGTTGCCTGTCACAAAGTTGAAATTCATTGCTGCAAAGCTAGATTCATCAGGCAGAGAGCACATGTCAACACAGCAGTCATGTGATACAACAAAACCATCATTGACGTATGCTCTATTCTTGATGAGTCTGACTTTCTTCAAGTTGCTGCGATAGGGACAGGTTTCTAATTATTGTTCTCAGAATAAATATGTTGAGAATCATGTGTCTTTTCATTCTTTTACAAACAGTATGTGACTTTCCTTAATATTTTCAAATGTTTGTCCAGCAACATTGGAAATGGGTTTATTGTTGATATTATGTGACTATTGGACCTCTGATGTCATGGATGTGTAGGTTGCTAGGTTTGTGTAGTCATGTGACTTACAATGCGAATGGTGAGTACCAGGTCAGATTTCATGAACATTTTACTTTTGTCTCATCTGTCAATGGATGAAAGACATAATGATTGTAATACACACAATTTCTCAGAAAATAAATAATTTTCCTATCAATTTCATGCATTTATAAGTCTATGTAAATCACTTAAGTTTGTTAGGCCCACTGGTAACTGGCAGCCCTGTGCTGCCACCAAATGGTGGCAGTGAATTCCAACTTTTTGATAGGCAATTGACTCTGACACTACACCCTAACATGAATGTCCAAATATCAAAAATGGGGTGTGAAGGGTCCGAGGAAACTTAGATTACTGAACTGTAAGGGATATCACTAGTGTAGTGTTCTTCCTGTAAGGATAAAAGCTGCTTTTCGTTCGAAGCCAACATGTTGAAAGCTTTGAGTTTCACTGGATTATGAAGTACAATCGAAATATGAAATGTTTCAACATTGATTCACATAACATACCTTTATATATACCATACCTTGCTCATCAAACAAAAGAGGTTAAATTTGGAAATTTGGAATGGTCACATCTGATACACTCCAGTGACTGCAGAAGGCAGGGTGAAACTACTACTTGGTTAAGAAACACATGGCTGCTGAGCACAGAAGACAGTTGACCACTGATTAAATGACATTTATATAGGAAATTTGCCCTGGTGGGGGATTTGAATTGCCATTGTGACCAGATGACCACTGAACTCTGGTGACTGTTAGGACAGGTTTGACTGTAACATTAAAGTGAAACACATACAGTTTCTGTGAAGCTCACATTGCATATGTAGGGGTTATTTTCATTGCCATTTGTGAGGTCAGACTAGGAGTGTGTACTTATTGGATCATTTTGTGGCTCACAATGCTGCTTTTTACCACTCTAGAGTCCATATTTAAATCAGTGGTATATGAAATTATATCGCAAATATCTCAGATGAGTTCAGTGAGTTAGATTCATGCATATTAATAAGGTTATCTTGCGTCTGATTGGCTGGTGTTGCCACTCTGGAGGCCATATTTCTGAGACAGTTTTGATCAGACTTGGAATATTTGCATTCATTTCATTAAGCTTTTGAAAAAATTTGATACATAATCCGTGGATATTAATATCACTATATTTCATCTCTTTGGCTGAGCTTGCTACCACTCTGGAGGCTGTGTGACTGATCTGATTTGTATAAGATTTGGAATATATGCTTATATCATCAAGATCTTGGGCAAGTTTGATGAGTGAGGTGTATGTTTATTAAGGGGGTGATCTTGTCTTGTTTCAGCTGATCCTGCTACCTCTCTGCAAGTCTTATTTCTGATCAGGTTTTTATGAAACAATGACTTGGATAATCAGCATCTTGGTTAGGTTCATTTTTTTAGCAAGATCCATGCATATTAATGAGGTGGTTGTTGCTGTTTTGAGTTTAAGACCATTTTTCAATGCATGATAGTTGTATACATGGTGGCCAGTATGGCTGGTGGAGGAAGAACCCAGGAAAATCCTGGTAAAAAGCACAGACACATGGGAAGCTTCTGGCAAGCTTTCTCACATACCCACGTTAGCTGAACCCGAGACTCAAACCAATGCAGACAGAGGTGAATTGGTAGTGATCAGTAAAGGCGAGCAGTTTAGACCATTTGGCCACTTTGGACCCCCTATTAATGAGGTAGTCTTGCAGCTGATTGGTTGAGCTAGTTACCCACACTAGAAGAAATTTTTTATTATCTAATTTTGGAGCAAACTTGAAATATTTGATTATATCATCAAGATCTTGGACAGATTAGGGCACAGTGAGATCCACACATATTGATGAGGTGAACAGCATCATATTGTCGGATTTTGTTACCATAATTCTGATCCAGTTTTAATGAGGCTTGGAATATGAGCTTATATTTTCAAGATCTTGGATGAGTTCAATAATGAACAAGGTCAACAAATATTAATGAGTCAATATTGCATCTGATTGGCTGAGCTAGTTACCAGTCTCAAAGGCACAGTTTTGTTCTGATTTTGATAAAACTTGACATGTGGGCTAGTGTCATCAAGATCTTGGATGAATTCCATAATGAGTGAGATCCGTGCATATTATTGAAGTAATCTTGCATATGATTGGCTGAGCTAGTTACCGCTTTGGAGACCACATTTCTGATCCAGTTTTGATAAAATTTGGAAAATCTGATTATATCATCAAGGTCATGGAAATTTAAATTATGGATGAGATTTATGCTTATTAATAAGGTAAATCTGATTTGTTGGGCTTGCTTTCACTCTAGAGGTCATAATTCTGATATGATTTTTATTAAAATTGAAAAACGTGGGCTAATATCAAGGTCTTAGATGAGTTTAATAAGCGACATCCATATCTGATCCTGAATCTGACTGGATGAGTTATGTACTACTCTGCAAGCCATTTATTTTCTGAATTTGATCAAAATTCAAATACAGCAGAATGGACCAGCAGATCTGGATCTGTGCATTTTGTCAGGAGTAATCAGTCTTACAAGCAACACAGATCCTGATCTGCTGGCATTATGCGATGGCTGATGAAAGCCTACCATGTTTACAGTTGGACCAGACTTATAAGAGAGTACACACTGTAATGTTGGAATTTAATTATGGAAAATAAAGCAATGGCAATAATAATTACCCACATGCCCTTTAAAGTGATTCCTTGTTTTACATATTTTGTTGACTCTTAGTAACATTTTTGTCAGCACTCAGAGAGCCTTGTCTGGAAAGTTGGGTTGTCAGCTTAAAGCCCTAATGCCACTGTTACATGCAAAAAGGTTGTATCTGCAAAATCATCTTAATAATAGTGAATCTTGAAAGATATTGGTCCTAAACATCATTGAGTTCCATTAAAACCATATAATATCAACATTTCATCACATTATGAGCCATGCAATTCACCCCAACCCCAAACTGAGAAACCCTGCCATTTTTTCACATGTGTTCAGATTAATGCAGTGTTGATCGGTGACATCAATGGATCAAGCTATTTCAGTTTATGCCAGAAATATGATTCTGTATTTGTGGTCTATGAAAGAAGACTTCTCATGATGTCTAGTTGGCCCTAAATGATAATGGTCTGATCTGAAGTTCACTATGACACTATGATTGCCATCATTGAAATCCTGTTATTGCTACATCTCACTGGTGGTATCAATATGATTTCACTTCAAGATTCCTTGTGATAGGTTGTTATATGAAACTGATGCCAATTGGACCTACAACAGAGCTGTCATTGTTCATTGATTCATTAGTTTTCTGCAATACTGCAGGTTTGAAGCATCCATCTTTTCTATTCTTCTCTTGTCATCACTCTGCACTTCTTCACCTTATATGACTGTCCATCTTTGAGGTCATCCAGATGCATAATTCTTTGATCCCCTCTTTGTAGTTTTCCATGCATTCTGTCTCCTCTTGCTTCTCTTAATAAGTTCTCACCTCTCAAGATAATGCCCTATCCATCTTTTCTTCCTCTCCAAAATTACTTGCAACAATCATCTCTTTTCACCTACAAATCTTAGTACCTCTTCATTTGTTTTCTTGTCACTCCAGCTGACTTTCTCCATGCATTTCCACATCTTGAAAGCTTCTAACCTTCACTCTTCCTTCATAATAGTCCAAATTTGTGATCAATACAATGCTACACTTGTATATGAAACATTATTCATATCTTTGTACAAATTCTATACTTTGATCACCATTGTTGAAAGAATCGTGACTTATTCATAGTTACGTAAATCTTGTATTTTTTTTATACCCTTGGTGATAGGTGAAACATTTTTGTGTTCTAAACATGAATTCTAAACATGGATCATCCATGTAGATATATTCATATCATAGATTTCATCAGCCATCGCATAATGTTTCAGCAGATATGCACAGTGTTAAACACTGATAAGGAAATGACATCATTTCTAAATGGAACTAATCAGAACTTTGATGAGTAATTAAAAAAAATCAACATTTGGAATTTTTACCAAACATGATATATAAATCTATCTTCATGGATGATCTGTGTTTAGAATTTAAGCACAAAAGAGGACAATGTTTCTCTTATCACCAAGGGTATAAAAAAAATGTAGGATTTGCGTAACTATGAATAAGTTATGATTCTTTCACCAAGGGTGATCAAAGTATAGAATTTGTACAAAGATATGAATAATGTTTCATATACAAGTTGGAAATGTGTATTACTGATTTTCATTCATATAATGATAAGGGATTATTGATTTCACATTTATAGTGATATGGAAAATTTATGAAAAACTCAAATGTTTATGTCATGGCATCCAGTTGATGATCACAATGCATTTCCTTTTCCTCAACTGTAATCAAATGGTCAAGAAGGCACCACGTATGGCCTACCCCTCCCAGTCTGCTAAAGGATCCCTTGAGTCTCCTTATTTTCTGCAGAACTGTTTGTCCCGAAGTTTTGGTCCCACACTGCGAGTAAACCAAACCAGTGACAGCAGCATATAGGTTACACCAAATCTCCCAGACTTGTATGTCTCCTCATCCAAAATCAGCTAAAAATACAACAACTATAGCCATATAAGTACACAAGACATGGTTAAGTACGAATGCAGTGATATACATTATGCATATGTGCTTATGAACTTGCTTCATTACATATTAAATCATTGCATCAGAACCTCTGTACAAGATTATTATTATAATTGTAAGCAGGTTTATTCAAAAATTTGTATCCAACAAGAATAATCTCACTTTATTCATCCATTAAACATGCAATGTATAAATTCAATTTGTTCAGTTATTTCATGGTTAACTTGAAAGAGATTATAGTCTATCCGTTAGCATGGTGTTATATGACATAGGTCTGACTATTTTTCAGATTTAGAATAAATACTGGAACATTCAGTATATCAAATAATTCTGTCACATAATACGAATAGCAAAAAGAGAATACAGTTTTATATTTCACATACTCCCACAACTGAAGATTGCACCCGCAAACATTATTGGTGTGTGTCAGAAACGCACAATCGATATTTGGTTTGGTTGGGCAGAACCTACTGTAAGATATTTTGTGTTAAAGGCTTTTTGTTTAAGAAGCTGCCCATAAAAGTTATTGGCATGTCAGAAACACACAATCAGTACCTAGTTTAGTTGAGCAGAGTCCTCTGTAGGATATGTTGCCTTAAAGGCTTTTTGTTGTTCAGTAAGCAGTCTGTAAAAGTTATTGTATGTATTTTTCAACACACAAGCAATGCCAGATTTGATTGGTCAGAACCCTCAGTAAGATATTTTACCTTGCAGGTTTTTGTTTTCTTCAGGATGCCAACCGTAAAGTGGACAGCTTCCTGACAAAACTCGTTGTGTTGCGAAAATACAGTCTGACTTCACTGTATAGTTGCCCTGGTTATGGTGCAATCTATGGCCAGATAGTTTAAAGCCCCAGTGCCACCGTTTCTCATAAATTTTATCATTCTTCGCATCTAACTAAAGTTAGGAAGGAAGGAAACGATTTATCTGACGAAAACCGTTCTTCGAAATAACCACGATGTTTGGTTTAAAGGACATTTCAATATTCAGTTTAGAATTAAGAGGTGCCATCCCTTAATTCAGTCAACGAAGTCTTTCGTGATTCCTATCTTCTTCCAGAGTGCCCCAAAAGTAGTGATGTGATACATTCCACAAATTCCGTTAGTGACTAATATAATAACAGAACATTCGCATGTGGCGCACACATTGAATCGAGAGCAAATATAGGCATCCCCACCTTTTTAAAGTTGATCTCAGAAGAAAAAAAAAAAACGCGCATTAGATAAAAAATATCACTTGGGTTGATATTGGTGATCATCTGGGGAGCTGGTGGTTGTTGTTGTTGCTGTAGGGTTTTACGCCATTTTTCAGCACAAGATAGGCTATACATGGCGGCCAGTATAAATGGCGGAGGAAGAACCCGGGAAAACCCAGGAAAGAACCACCGACCCACGAGAAGCTACTGGCAAGCTTTTTCACGTACCCACATTGGCCGAGCCCGAGACTCGAACCCACGCAGACAGAATTGTGACGGCAGAGATCCGTAAGGGTGAGCGCTTTAGACCATTCGGCCACTCTGGGCACCTAGGGGAGTTGAAATATGCATTGAAGCGCGAACTCGTGCTGCAGACAGTCCGACATAGCGTGGTGTTAGCTTCTTATGTTCACATTGGTGACGTCATCAAATCTTGTGTTGCAGCTTTCGACTAATATCTGTTCACCCACGGATGTCGCCGACCAACATCGTATTAATTCGTACACATGTGAAAAATGGCCGGATTTCTCAGTTCGAGAGAGAAATTATGTGGATCATAATGCGATGAAAGGTCGATATCATCTGGTTTTAATGGAACCCAACGATGTTTAAGACCAGTATCTTTCAAGATTTAGAATTATTCAGATGATTTGGCATACACGAGTTTTTGCACTTAACGGCAGCATTGGTGTTTTAAGTACACACAATTCTGTCATATACGGGTCCCTCTGACAATTTGTAGTTGAGCTACCAAAAATCGTTATTGCTACACTTCCTTGACATATAGCCATATAGACGGGGGTGGGGGGTGTTTTTTAACAAAAATAATGACACACCGCACGACTAAGATGATATTTAGTTGGTCTTAAACGAAAATGGTACTCATAAGACATTAAGCTTGATGACCACCCTTGGCCATGATCGTCATATTGAAGATTTTTTATATCTACTTCTGAAATAATATTCGTTATAACGTGTGGTTTTCACTGAAAGATTTCTCTTGATATCCTGTTTGTCCTTAAATATGGTGCTGATCACACCTCAGACATACTAGCCATCGTGAAAAATCTTGTCACTGTTCTTAAAGTTATGGCTGTATTGACGTTGGGGCCTTCGCTGAAACACTTCTCGCAAAATTGTGTTGGTCCTAAATAAAAATTGTGCTAATGTGACCACCAAAAAATTGACAAACCCCACTGCAGTCACTTTGCGTGAATGAATTGCCATTCTAAATAACAATACAAAAACGACAAAAAAAAAAAAAAAAACATTTTCTTCTTGAAATATATAGTTTTTCCTGTATTAATATGCTGCTGATCCACCTTTATGATGGCCAGCTTGATAATCATCTTCACACATTTTATATGACTACTTCTCAAAACGGATGTTCGTGTTATGACAGGGCTCGAAATTAACGCTAATCCTTTATCCCGTAGTTATTTTTTTTCCAACGGTTAACTTTAATCGACCAGTCACTAATCCATTAGAGCCGTGAAACTTACCACCGTTTCCTATCATAACAGTTCAAAAGTTGTGGCTAGTCGTTATTCCTTGTAATGGTTAATTGTTCTATATATCATATTAATTGAATACACACCAACATCATGCATATGACGAGATACAGTGAATGCTTTCAGCGCTAATGGACAGGTGTTAAGCCTCTGGTCCACTCGTGAAATAAATTACTAGGATTAATGTCAAAGTAGTCTTCATGCATGTGGAACTAGACTAGTGTACTTCCACCAGGCACTGATTTTATTACTGATGACAAGAAAAGGTATAGGGCATCAGACTAGTATTGACAGACAAATTGTTGCACCTGGAACGGTTTTAACCAAAGAGATTCGATCTGAAGAAAGTGATGATTTGCAGCAGATGACACCACTCACAGGTACTGTAGAAAGTGGTTTCGGAACTATATTGTCGAACGAACGTGTAGAACTTACAGAAAAAACTCCAGAGAAAGAACCTGCAGAACCTTCGTATAAACCACAAGAGAATTCGGAAGGTGACTCGGATAAACGTGCATCAATTACCGTTAGGAGTACACGGAGTGTTCAAAGGATGATCGTAGTGATCATTCCACAGCATTGTCAAATCAAACTCAAAACGTCGGTATACCAAGTCTTTACATGTTTCCGGTCAAGCTTGAAGCTCCTTTACCCTGATTTCTGTTGGTATACGTTATCTTTTGAATTTTGACCATAATTAAATGAACTTGTTCACTTAAGCGGAGTTAATTTCTGCGATCTCTGACCGCATGGTTCAACACAACAACATTATGAAAGAACGTGCTGTGGTTCGTCTTCACGCACACTATTTATTTGGTCATCCTTTATATAACGGGCGCTTCTGGAGTTGTTAACGCAGTTAAATATTAATTATTTCTTTCTTTTCTTTACTGTGTCATATCATTATAAACAGCAACGACAGAGCTTGTTAAATGCAAGAATTCAAAGCCATCGAGGACTCTCATGGCTCGCCTATACAAAGTGTACTTGAAACATGTGCACCAGCGAGTCGGAGAATACATGGCCTAGAGTACTGCGGGAAACTGAAAGAAAAAGATAAAGATGTTAAACCAAAAACGGAAAATACTGTTTTTTTTTGGGGGGGGGGGTTGCACTCATCCTATTACTGAGTCCGTGGTCAACCTGGTAGAGGATGCCATTGGAATCCCTCCCCCAACGATGAAAAGGCGTACTGTACCTTTGTACCTTAAGCTACAGTTACAGAATTGATTATTTCGGGTCATATTTCCCGTCCTGCCGTCTTATTCTTTATCACATCGTCGGTACACTTTGCCTATAGTGTGTTCAGTTTAATATTTTTTGGTATTATACATGTGAACTTATCACTTTATGTGATTCTGATTGGTCCAAATAAGCCCATGAAATTATTGTGCACTATTCTCTTCACACTGATTGGGTGCGATCGTGGGAAAACTTTCTTAACCCCGCCTTCTGGAATTTATTTTCATTGAATATTATTGGCCGGCATTTTTTGATTCGACTTGCGATAGGGAATTGGGAAAAAAATGGTCTCGTCTGTTTCAGTATTGCCAATTTACTCCCACAGCGGTTTTTAATGTCATGTATAACATATCATAGCATGAAATATGGCAAAACCCCCAAGAAAAGAACAATTACAACAAGTAAAACCCGGTATTGCTTAGATGATAACGAGGGTGGGGATAGATGGGCGGTATATCTGTAGCATGGAATCCACCCTATATACAAGCTTGGTTTATATGTGAACTTACTGAAGTAAATAAACTCACCTTTGTTCACAGAAGAATGTAGACATAAACGGGTCTCCCCAACTGACAGAACTTTATCCAGCCACAGCATATTTATCCAGTAGAAATGTGATGCAAGTCCGACTCAACAAAGAGATTTGTTTACGTCTTCTGTACAATCTAATGTTCCAAATCAAATATTGCAAATATCCGGTCACAAACACATTACAGTAAATATGTATATTTCTACATCCAGTAATCTTTTCGCAAAAATATCGGAACAATGTAATGTTTAGTTTTAGTGTGGAATTTCAAACACTGTCACTGTGTTGTGTAGGCCAACTCAAACCGGTACTGTGCACCGTATCAAATAATGTGTCATCACACGCATTGGACATTTTATGTTGTTGACAAATGTTCTTTCTTTTGTAAAATGTTCTGTTTTTATTTGGATGGAGCTTATTCTTTGATTTATAGTTATAAAAAATGTATAATATACTTTTACTATTTCAACTTTGTCTGGAACTATTTTTTATGCACAACAAATGAAAGGTACAGAATGAACGAAATTATTCGTTTTTCTTTCTGTCTAAATAATTTATACTGAAATAAAACGATGTGATAAAAGAATCTCAAATGGATAATGATTTAATATTAAATTTATGAAACTCGTTAAATAATGTTCGGCTCGCAAAAGCTGAACATTATTCAGCTCGTTTCATAAATTCAGTAATAAATCGTTACCCATCTGAGATCCTCTATGTATCAGTCGAGAATTTCAAAAGCCCAGTGCGCTTAAGTACCCCCGCATGTCCGATCATGGCTTTCGGCCCTGTAAATCCGGAAGCATGAGATTTATACATGACGAATGAGCCGTGCCGTCTATCCGCGCCTCAGTTTGATGCCGTATCTACTGCCTACCGTACCGTCCAGACGTAGCATATTATCATATGCCTCGTCAAGGGGAGTCTTGGAATTTTAACATTGACGGGTCTTATTCGTAGATCCGTTCTTTCACCAAGCATTACCAAATACTAAGGTTGTACAGCCGTCAGTACTATCATTACTGCCGCCTCCCGTACTGACTGATTTTGATTTCAACAAGCCGTCCATATTGACTCGACAACTTACATCCTGTTAATAAGACTAGCCACTTACTCACGGATTATTCTCTCAGACGTTACCATGACAGTCTCAGAGGTGACATCCGCTTATCGGCTAGGCCTCCGGGAATGTTTTAACCTGATGTTGATCTTGATACTTAATCGGACGTTCCGCAAACTAAGTGAATGGATAAACCTGACGATGCTTTATGGTCAGATCCCACTATAGAGAAGAATGCCCGTCACGACCCTTTTCTATACTGGCCCACAGTGTCAAGGCCTCAAGCGATATTGACTAAAGTCAGTCCTTGAGCCCTTCCTTCCGTCTTCTCCATCTGTCGGAGAAACAACGAAAACTGCGGAGAGGCTATCTGCCAAGATCACTGACTCGGACAATTCCAAGCGATTGTTTTGAGAGTAAGCGTTAGCGTCCTTTGCATCTCTCTGATTGTTTTGAGAGCATTAGCGTCCTTTGCATCTCTCTGGTATAAGACCCACTCCGATGTCTTCTCTACAGATCTCACAGCGGTAGATAGGAACTACGCTGCGGTAAATCTGACTTCGTCTGTTTGCTAGAAGGTGGATGCAGGGGTTCTTCACACCACTTCTAAGATCGTTTGCAGTATAATAACCACGTCTTCTTGTTGGATTTGGTGTCAGTGGCGATCTTCTGGCTTGCAGAGAAGTTTGGCAATGAACACTCCTGGGGTTCAACGGTTAGAATTGCAAATGGGATTAACAGGGTGGCCTAATATGCGATGGCGAATGCTTTGATGGATTCTGTCAACCTTGCTCTTGAGCTACGGGACATATGCTTACGCTTGACGTCGTTCAAGCCCTGCAAAGCCCCAACACTACGAACCGCTCCCTTCGGTTCATCTTTGTTGTTCGCTGGCAAGATAGAGGACATCCGGAGACAGGCAGCCCAAGAACTGCCCCACCACATCGCTGCACAGCCATCAAAGGCTTTTAAATCATATCCGAATTATCATTTAATATAACAGGATCGTTCGCCACACAACCTCAAAACCTTCTTCTATCCCAACCCTATATACGGAGACATCTGCTAATCAGTGTCGGAGGCAGTCGTATCAAGGTGGCAGGAATAAACTTTTCTCTACCGCCAAGCCAACACTTTCGCCGCTGACTCGTATCCCAGAAAACCTGCAGATATCTGGTAGGCGCCAGAAACTTGCTGTTAAAAGAGAGAGGGATCGATCTCCATCCACAGAGTGAGTGGGCGATCCAAATCTTTCCCGAAGGGCTTCGCATCTCGTTTTACCAACAACCTCGCCTTTGGTTCTCTCGATCTCTGGCGGAACTCGGTAAAGGACAAACGATTACAGCTTGAGCTCAGAACACTTATCGAGAAGCGGGCGGTGAATAATCTCACGGGTTTTTCTCCATACTTTTTTTTGGTCAGAAAGGCCATTGGCAAATTCGTACCGATCATTGACCTAAGTTGTCCAAGTCAGTTATTCTCCCCCCAAATTCAAAATGGAGATGGCAAGATCAGTCCGCTTCCCCATCCGTCCGGACGAATTTGACATCAGTTTCGCTCAAACAGATGCACATTTTCTGGTTCCCATCCATACGTCTTCAAGAGAATTCCTACGGTTTGTATACCAAATAAATTGTTATCAGTTTCGCCCTCTTCATTGGGACTGAATACAAGAATTGGTCCATTACAAAACTAATTATCTGTGTCGCCTCCATGTTTCTCATCTACTTCGAAGGAGTGGGCAAATCTTTCAGTAAATTATACTTCCCCTCTAATACTTACCCGATCACATTACTTTAATACACACCGATCCTACTCGCAAATTGAGCATCAGCTTAAAACAGCGCCACCTGTCGGCGGCAATGGAGTTAAGAGACAAGAATTGTTGCCCATTGTATAACTTAGAAAAGACGATTGTTAATCCTTCGGGAGGATTGTTTTCGTGAGGTGTTGGGCTTATACTCTTAACTTTAATGTGAACGCATAAGTATTCTAGGAGAAACAATTTACTGAAAAGATTTGCTGTCTGCACCTAGTTTTGGGAGAAATATTAAAGTGTGCGGCATACTTCATTTGTGATTATTTTTGGTGAGATGCAGTTATTGTTTTGGGTTATTATTAGTGATTGAAAATGTCCAATTAAACACTGAACTGGCTTCTGTTTCATTTTAGCAGGATCGGTGAAACTTAGGCGGGATTAGAACAATAAAAAACATTTTGGGTGACCCTGTTACTTTAATGCAAAATAATTTCGAAATTTTCGAAGTCTTGTCAAATACAGGGTTGTCACTAAACTTTATAGTAATATGTAGCTGATGCTGAATAAAAACGGTGCTGAGTGACCATCTCAAAAATCATTTTAACATTGTCCCTTTTGAAAGAATGATGTCATTAACATTTGACTTTCTCAAAAGCACTCTTGAAATATCTAATTGGTTCTGAAAGAAAATGGTGCTTTGTACTAATTGAACTTACAAAAAGGTCGATTTGTACTTGTGCAAGTAAATTATGACCAGACTTTTGGATTTGATTACATTCCAGTGAAGAAGTTGATATTCGGCACTCCGACATTGATTTTAAAGTAAATATAATCTTGACTGCATGTTAGCTGTAATGGCTTGTGGGTATGAAAACACAAATAAGTATAAATTGATTGTTATCAAGTCAGTTTGTGGATATATCTGAAGAAATATTTGAATGATACCGCTTCAGCACCTTGTGGTTTTGTTGCTTTTCTTACAAGAAATGTTATTTATTGATTTACGCAAAAGTAACGCGTGACTATCTGACACTGATACAAGTTCTTTGATTTCAGGCTCAAGAGGAAGGGCCATGAACAAATATTTTGTACTTACAGTACCTTATGAATACGTTAACTGAAACACCTTCCATTATATATATATATGGAATTTGTCAAGAATAGCAGTAAAAAATACCCGAACAAAAGAAATGCCCTCATCTTGAATTCCTCTTCATTTTTTGACTTTTAGAGCAACAGTTCCTTCCAGATATTTATGTTTATCTAACTTCTGGGTATCCATATCAATCTGTCTCATTATCTACTTTAAAGTATGTATCATGGTTCCCACTCTACCAGGAAATCGGGAAAAAGTAGGGAGAAATGATAATTTTTTTTCACGATGGTGAAAAGTCCTTGAATTTCGCAAGTATTGATGAAAGTCGGAAAAACCCTGAATTTTCTGCCACCACTTGACGCCTGAAATAATCACGTAATTGAGTCGTAACTAAACTGATCGTGAGTTAAATTTGTCGAATTCTAACCAGAATATTCGGAGGGTGCAGTATGGATCTTATGGGTGCTTGCAATAAACATATATACTGAGTCAATCCAAATGCTCAGTAGATTAGATTCGTCTAGTAGACTTTTTATTTTCAAAGTAAACTCGATATCCGTATCTTTCCTTACATAGAAGATATGAAAACCAGTCTAGCATCACAAGAGGCCAATATTGTGGTGGCAAAGTGTAGCTGCTTATCGGATGACCTAGCAAACTTTAAACATTGTTAGATCGAGTGATACATGTATGAAATCGATATGAAAATTACTTATGTTCTCAGAAATTGTGAGTATTAAAATCGTTATGTCTTTAATCTGCTCAAAGACGAGATGAAAACTACGGCATTGATGAAATGTGACCTAGCACTCGCGATTTGCTTTGCTAGTCGCATGAGTACACAAATCTAACAACCCACATTTTCAAATGTTGTAGAGAAAAAAAAAAATATTAAATAAAAGTTATATACTGGTTGTAATAAAAAATACAAAAACGAAAGAACACAACATTTTCCATATTTATATATTCCGAGAACAACTTCTGGAGTTTTGTTTTATCATGTGACTACCACGTTGACATGAGCTCTCTGCTTGATAAATCAGACTGGCATGATTGCTGGTTTTTACAAAACATATCTGACTTTCATTTAATATAATTTATTTCTGTGCAATAACATTAAAAAGGAGTTTTTGTTGATATCACGTAACTATTGGACTTCCGATCTCGTTGATTGAGATTTGCGAAGTTATGTGACTAATAATGCAAATGGCGAGTACCGGGTCAGGTTTCATCTATGCCGTAGTTTCATCTAGTCTGTCAGCGGATTAAAGACGTAACGATTATAATACTTGCCATTTCTGAGAAAATAAATCATTTTCCTATCGATTTCATGCAGATATAAGTCGATTTAACATAAGTTTAAATTTTCTAGGCACGTTGGTAAGCGACTACCATATGTTGCTACCGCACGGTGGCGGCAAATTCCAAATTTCCGATATGCAGTTGTAATGACCCCACACCCCAACCTAAATGTCCAAATATGAAAAATGGGGTGGGAATATTCGGATGAAACCCGGGGTAGAAAACGGACTGCTATTCATTTGTACATGATCATCTTTTCTGGCTTAGGTGTTTTGGAGAGTCTTGAAAGAGAAACATCTTTAGATTTAGAAAGTGCACGTTTTATGATCTAAACTGTTCTTTAATTCCGTTCAGTAATGGTCATATGTGAACCTTGAAAAAATTAATTTTATCCTGGAAAAACCCTGGAAATGACCTGGAAATTTATCTTTAGAAAAGCGTGGGAACCATGATGTATGCGTGTAGGTACCTTCACGCACATGCCTACTTACCTTCCGCACAGCCATACATATCTGATGTAACAATTTTATTTATTCACTTATTTATCTATTTTTATTTCCCATTCCTCTCATCTCCAGTCTCAGTCTATATAAAATTACCTAATTATGTATCTACTTGGCTACGTATTCAATATCCATCATTGTAACTATCGTCTGTTTGTATACCTATTTTTAAAAATGTATCTTTGCACCTACATATGAATATCTATCTATCTATCGATCTATCTATCATACTTGTCCGTCTGTCCGTCCGTCCATCCATCCATCCATCCATCCATCCAACTCAGAGGATCTTCTCTGTCAGCTTTTCTTTCCATTTCTGTGTTTGTCTGTCATTTGACCGTGGGATAATTCCAAGTCAACAGTAGAATACATCTGTTGTAGTAGACATATTTCTAGTTTAACCGCCCCACATACATGACACTTGGCAACGAAATCTACTGGTAAACCTGCCATGAAGTCTATTTTTGTTTTTAACTACAAAAGCTTTCGTGTCATCTGCCAGAACAGATGTCATGACATGGGTATCTCTTTTATAGAAGCCACAGTAGTATCATTGTTGTCAATATGTTAAGATTTTGTGTTAAAAATTTTCAGTCACATGTCCTACATAAATGTTGCTGCTTTCAAGTCTTTGTTCATTATTACTGCATGCCGAAGCTGTCAGCATGGGACTTCGATGTACTTTGCTACACATAACACTCTGTATGTACAACAGCATCATATGGGTGTATTAGACGTCGTCGTCGTCGTAGTAGTAGTACAGTAATTGCCATTTTTTGTTTTTTTTTTGTTCTAGTATCTTTATCGTTTTGTTGTTAGCATCGTCATAATTATTACTTTCATACAAAGTAACTTTTCCACAGGTGGGCTGTAATTTCTAAAATAAAAGATTTACTCTTTAATAGAATTATATAAGAACTCTGTGTGTGTGTGTGTGTGTGTGTGTGTGTGTGATTTAGATTTTTAACGTAGCTTTAAAAAATTTCAGCCATATCATACAATATCTGCAGCGTGGCAGTTTATAGTGATGTCTAGTACTGGGGCATCATGCCGCCGACACGTAGCATCATGTCCCACCCAGTCACATTATGTTGACACCAGGCAGACCAGTCCTAACACTAACCTCTTAATGCTGGGTGCCAAGCGAGGCAGATGTTAGTACCATTTTTACAAATTTTTGGTATGACTTCGCCGTTGTTCGAACCCGCGATCTCCCGCATCCGAGGCGGACTCTCTAACCACCTTGGCCACCGGAGTGGTCATATAAGAACTAAATCACTCTAATATTTCTTTCAACATTTAAGTTGTAAATTTCTTAACTATCTTCAAAATACATTTAATGTAATGTTAAATTTCTCAGAATTTTACCAAAGACAATATTTTCAACACAATGCAGATGTATGTAAATCTAGAACCTTGTTTGCACTGAAAATAATTGATTCATTGCGTGTATCATAAAAGGGGAGATTTTTTATCTTTCTCTTTCAAGTAAAACATTTAGCAAAACTGTCTGGTGTAAAAAAAAATTCTTCAGACTGCAAATATTACATCAGAAGTCCATTATTGTTACTACATAATACATGTGGGATATGTAAAGAGATGCTTTAATTTTTCGACAGTAACAATAGATTTTTTTCAAATTAATAAAACGTTCATATTTGGGACAAACAGACATTTAAGTATATGTTATTAATTCTTAACTTAGAATTATAAAAGTGTTTTTGTAACAAAAATGAAAGGAAAAATATATTCTAAGAATCAGTGGAATTTATTCCATCAGCCCCAAATTATCCAGATAAAATGTTGAGTAACGTTTGTAATCAAGGATATGATTTCCACAGTTGGAGTTTTTAAAGCAGATTGACTACTTATAGTATGTCATAGATTGACTACTTATAATAAACCTTTACAGGACCTGCATACATGTATCAGTACTTTGTCCGCTATTGCATTCAAGAGCTTCAGAGGTCAAATGACAATCGGAGTAAAACAGTCTCTGGTAAGAGGAAGGTTCAAGAATTATATTTAGAAATAATTCAGAATAGAGGTATGTAAGTTTACTTCTACTGTAAATTGAGATCAAATTCCATGCAATTTTTTTATTTAATTGTTTTTTTCTGGCGATTGTGAATTAATCAGGACGTATTTTTACCCCCGAGTCATCTAATCTTTATGCACGAACATGAGGAAGTGTACATCCATAATTTGAACAATCGGGTTTCGCTAAATTAGACTACTGTTTCTGCACATGAAAGCAATTGGTTTTCTCTGGTCTTGCCTTAGAATTATGAAATTCCATTATCATAGAATTTGTCAAATTGGATCGAAATTTTTTTTTTTAGAAGTAAGCTTCAGCCAGTTGTTATCGCAACAAATAATAGTTCTTGCTAATCATACCAAGGAACTGCTCTAGACATCATGGACAGTATTAAAAGCAGTTATTGACACTGGTGAACCTTTAAACATGAGATAGCCAGCCGTTTTTTCTTGCGTAAACACGCTAGTGCTGACAAGTTTCCGAGTGACCAATGATATCAACCTTTTTCACCAATAGGCGTGTTATGAATCAAAACACTCCAAGTGTGTGGTTCTTAAAATTCCGCCGTGAAAGGGGTATATGTTATTTATTCAATAGCTACAAAGTATATAAGCTGTATTAGAAAGACGGCAATAAGTTGCGAATACAGATGGAGATATATCTTAAGTTAAATTCTTCCATAAAAATAAAATAATTATTTGTATATGTTTACAATGCAAAAAAATACATATGACATTGCAATAAAAAATCATATAATATTATACTGAGCTTAATGGTCCCGTTTGTTTTGCAATCTCCTTAGATACCATCTATTTGTAAAGGAAAGTAATGTGCATATCTCCTCGCAGATAGAACTAGATTGAACCAGACTCTTACGGCCCTTCGCCTGTTGATTTTTATAAGGAATTCCGAATAAACATATGCCAGTAAGGTTTGCTCCTCATGAGAACTCTTCTTGTAAAAGATGAACAACTTTTTAATTTAAAAAACTAATTGCTCTTAAATATTTTGTTTTATTTTGTGAAAGGAGTTTGTCTCCTTTAAATTGACTTTGGATGCAGTGATTTAATTCTTTTAAAAATAAGTTAATGTCGACTACTGATTGTAAGTATACAAGCTTTTCCTACCTATTAAAAACTCGGTGTATGACGTGTGGGTAAACACTATGACATCACAGATGAAAAAGTTCTGTCATACATCTAATCAGAACAACGAGTACATAGATGACAGTCTCTGTCTGTCCAGACTCTATTTACACGTAGATTTTACAGATAGCGGGTGTGAGGGAGGGGATAAAACCTGCGCAGCTTGGTAGATTGTTATAAACAAGCGGATTTATTTTGATCTCATCCGATGAGTAAGCATTCACGTCATAGAGATTATGACATCATAATGTTCGTCACGTCAAAAATGGGATAAGATAAAAAAAAAAGTACTGAACTGATTTTGCAAAATTCTTAATGACGTGCACATTTTTTAAATGAGCGAAAAATTCGCATACTTTGTTTGCTTAATTACGCATACTTTGTTTACTTTATTACGCATACTTTGTTAACTTATTAATCTTGTTTAACCTTAATCAACACTTTACTAGCCGTCTAGCGCCCCCCAAACTTCAGGCGACTCGTTTTCGTTTCATTTCTTATTCTTTGTTTTTCCTTAGGTCCAGGTTAGGCTTTCCTGCGCGTAGTGGTGAAAACCAAATAATGCTGGTTGACACAGGTTGAGATGTATAGCCGACGTATTGTTGTGCTAAGTTGTTTGGATAAAACTATTTTCTTCCAGAACTTTGCGTATGGCTCTCGACGGAAATCACCTATACTGTAAGGACCAACCACTGAAAAATATTGCTTCGTTAACCGGTTTTGTTCACTGTTGTAAATCCTAAAACCATTTACTCTAAGTTTTGTTAATGATAATCTTGGAAATCATGTGCAGCTGCACAAACAGATTTTAAAATTATCCTTCGTCGACGTAGTCATTTTGTTTCATGACGTTTCCGCTGTTCCAGGCCTAAATTGGCAAGTTAATGTCGATAGGCCGGTAAAATCTTGGTCACTTGATTGTTTGGTAAGTGAAGTCATTCGAGCAACAGCGACGTCATTCCCATCACGACTAATATGGAAACTCCCTTCCTTAATTGTAATGATTGGTTGGTAGCGCCATATGGGCACGATGCAAAGTGGATACAAAGTACTCAATTATTATATTTTGTGAAAATAAATAAAAACACCAATTTAACTCTTGGATCGCGGAAGGGTACGCTTATGTTTCTGTCCTAATTACTGAACTACCATCTCTCCCTCCCCCCACCCTTCTCTCTCTCTCTCTCTCTCTCTCTCTCTCTCTCTCTCATACAAACACGTACACGCACACTTTCAATGAGAAAATCATATTTGCAGCTGTGTTGAAATGGAAAAGTTTTCTTCGCATTCATATCGTTCGTTTTCTTTTTTTGATGTTTAAATACAAATTTCAGCGCATGATCCGTTAATCCTACTGTAGCACCATTCATCTCTCCATAGTTATTTGTTCATTTTGGAGCCCTGGCAGCTCAGTTGGTAGAGCGTCAGGCTCATTACCCAGGGGTCGAATATTCTATACACATTCAGTCCAGCCCGGATCGGCCGCATCGGTGAGTCGCTGCAAAAGGAACTTAGATCCCATTTCCTTGGCATGATATAACCAGTAATGTATTAAATGTGCCATCGAAACCAATCAACCAAAATCATTCATTCATTCGTTTTTCGTTTCTTTCTGCTAAGTGTCGTTGATCACCAGTTTGTCTGCTTATCAAAAGCAAGATTGTGACCACCAGTATGTCCGTTTATCATTGGTCTCTTTGTTTTTTTTCGTTAATTTGTACCTAACTGTTGTTGGAAAATAGCATTATTTAGCAACAATGGAACCCAAAGCCCTATGTTAACTCGTATAATATACAAGGGTCAGTCATGCTCGTGCAACTGGGTCTGTGCAGTTTGAAGTTGGACTCATCTTATAAGCGAGTACATACGGTACTGTAACAGTTATCCAATATTCAAATTTGCTCTTCAGTTTTCCTGTCCACATTAATCTATCATAATATAGTTTTGATCCGTCTACTCTAGGGCCTACAAAGCTGTTATCTTATCTAGTAATAGATGTAAAAGATATATATATATACTTGATTACATAGCTCTCTCACTTGATAGTTTTCCTATTAAAACAGATGAAGGGTCCATGGGAATGTATTGTTACAACGGGATGTTTGTAACATCAACGTCTTCTGTATACTGGATGCCAGTCAATATTTCTAATCATTGATGTAGCGTAAATAAAAACATGTATCGCTTGATAATACAACCTCGAAGCAAATCTCAACAGCACCAGTTTAACACTGGACGTTTTTTTTTTTTTTTTTTGTTGAAAGTTTTATTTTGATCGGCTCAAGCCAGAAAAGAGCCTGCAGGAAATGTTCCTAGTATACAATAGAGATGTGGGGTTTTTTAGGATCCAAATTGGCGTTTTATTCCAGCTCGAAGTTAGGTGAAATGTATGTTTCTCTACATCGAGGTAGTTGTCTGTCTCTCTGTTCATACGGGTATAAATAAATAGTATCGTTCATAATAAGAATTATGTATTCGAAATTTCTCTCACCGAGTGTGGTTTATCCTTATGTGTTAAGATATTTTCAACACTTTGTCAAAGTTCTCTCTTTCAATTATACTTTATTCATGTTTTGGTTCTTTGCTGGTTTAGTTTATATTTTCATCGTTTACTACTTTTACTGTAACTTCACATCTTGGTGTAATCCGTGGAAAGCACAACGTGATAACAAGTTCTATTGCATAAAGAATCTGCTTACCCTGTACCAAAAAAGAGTCACCGAGTCACCGAAACAAGGTGTAAGTCAAATCACAATTCTCCGAGAAAACAAATGTCTTCATCTTGGTGAATACCATTGATCATAACCTAAATTAATAGAAGGCAGTTAAGCTGCAATTAAATTGCACAGCAGTTGATTGTGCAAAGTCGAAAGTCACCTACTGGATACTTCCTTCTTAATTAAAATGCATTTATTCATAATGATGATTTTTAAACCACAAGGCATCTATTTGACTACGCTATCTAACAACGTTGCCTCTTTTAACTATCAAACAAGGTTAGCTTCTTTGGCCATTCCGCAAAATATTGAACTCTTGTTTTTCAACAGGTTAGCTGGAGAATCAAACTCTCTGATCTGTCCCTTGTCCAAGACCATGATTCTGAAAAATCGACAATGTCACACATTTGAAATAAATAAATAACATTTTACAAAACAAAGACAGCAAACAAAGATGAGATGAAGACATGAATTTATAACCAATTACCATAATGACTTAAATACATGAATTTATAATCAATTACCTTAATGACTTAAATACATGTCTTCATATTTACTTAGTGACTCAAAGTAATCGACACTAAATCTAGTATTAACAGGAAGATCCCAAGAGCAGTGAACTGAATTGCTGCTCATTTATTTTGGATATATATCTATATGTCAGTTAAACAGGGCACTATTTTATCATATTTTATTACACAGCTTAGGATTCGAAACCATAGCACAAACTTTCCTTGTTTTTCATTTTCTCTGCCAATAAAATAGTAGCAAATGTAGGTACAACAAAATCACATGATGCCAGATCTGGTTTAGAAGAATGTTTGAATATTTCTTTTCCAATCTCATGGGAATAAAATTATATTATTATTTTAAAATTTGCTTTAGAAATTATGTTCCTGTCCGTTATTGTTTTATAGTGTTTCCTTTACTGCTCGAAGGGTGATATTTCTTACTGATAATAGCTTTTAAGTTTAATTTTATCCTTTTGAACGAAACAGTAAAATCAAACCAGTCTGAGCCACGATTTTTCCTGAGATCACGCTGGATTAAAATAAAATTTATTACATTTGGATTTCTTCGATTATACTAGTTTATAAGTCGAATTATAATGCAAATTGCATAGACCCATATCTCCCGCAGAATAATGCGCAGACGTAACTGGGTATGTGCAGCTTGTTAGGAATAATGGACAGAACAAACAACACAGACCCTGATCTGCTGGCGAAGTATACTACCGCAGATGTGGATATATGTTGTTTGAAGTTGGACTTGAATTAGCAATGTGTATTCAGAAGCTTTACTTTTATTGCCTTGAAGGTTTTGTATTTTGACACGGTCGTTAGTCTTGCTCATTAAACATTATGTACGAAGGGTATTTGAAAAGTTCTGAATAGTTTGTTATAACGTTTTTGTATCTTTGAAAGTGCCAATAGATTTAATGCCAATCGGAAGAAGAAACAAAAAAAAACCCCACAGAAAACGTTGTCTAAAAATTACCTGTAGCTGCACCTTAAATATTTTCATTCTTGTCTTTGTTTCGTGTTGAGTGGATTTCCTAGTCCATACTGTTAGAGACCGAGAATTTAAACTGTTGGGCGCGGGGAGAAAGCTGAAATTTTCTTTGCAACTACAATATGCAACCAGGTTGTTGTTTGTTTTGAAAGAAACAAATTATGAAGAAAATATTTGTTTCTGCTAATTAATGGATATAATTCGTTCTTTTTTCTGCAAGAGTATTGTTTCATGCTATTTGTAAGCTGCAATTGAAACAAACAGTAAATATCCCTGTCCCCCGCCCTCTCCCCAACAGACACACCTCCGTCTGGAAATTAAATCGTCGGTCCCTTGCCCCTCTGTTTGTAGTGATTATATACCTCGCAAATCTAATGATCATTTACTAAATGCTCTGCACAATGTACTTCC
>JAECUM010049632.1:0-21564 GCA_016617855.1 Megalonaias nervosa | reverse complement strand
TTCACTAATTAATTAATAACAAAACTGCTCAGATTAAAATCCATGGCACGATATATATATAACCAAATTAAGGCAATTTATTAAGTTACGTACGGCTTTGAGTTTAGTTTACGTAAAGGGCATTTCTAATTATTTTAAACAAATACAAAACTGCATAGGTGTTATATGTTTATATTTCACTAATAAACAACAATTAACTGATTAGGGACAGATATACGTCAATATTACCAACCTTTTGACTGATTTATTTCCAATTCTAGACATATGTTCGACAACTCGCGAATGATTTTAAACTAAACCCTAGCGTTATTATCTCCCTTTTTTAAAAGAGAAAAATCTATATTTCTATTCCTATCAATAGTTTTTCTACATTTGCCAATAAATATAACATGTTATCTTGATTATACATAAAAAATTTAATCATGCCAGATATCTTACGGCGACTCTCAAATAGATCCTTCATAGCTAATTTGCTTAATAAATATTTGCTATCTTTTTTGAAGACCTTTGATCTGTCAAGGTCTATATTAATTTTTGTGTACTGACCTTGGCTTATTGGATTATGTAGATTTTCATATTTTGAAGAAAGAGCATCTATTAAACTTTCGAGATATGGGAAATACTTGCTATCGTCTGCTCTAATAAGAGAAAGTTTTATTCTGTCATATTTACTAAAACAAATACCTGAAATTTCATCATTAAGTTCAAAAGACAATTGTTGGTTATCGACCATTATTTTTTTTTATTTTGCTATTAACTCCATCGGCTAATGTTAAATTTTCAAACATTATTTCTGATGTTTAGACAATATTACTTAAATAATGTCCAAGAGCGAGAGTATTAACTCCGTCTTTGCAATACCTTTTATCATCGAAATTGCTTAGTCCACTTTTTATAATTGTATTCGTTTCAAGCTTATGATAGTTGGTCCGAATGACATTGGTCTTAATAAAGCTGACACTATTGTTAAGAGCGGCTTTGAAATCCTCAAAATGCATCATCTTTTTCACATATCCCCTAGTGATGCCTTTAGCTTTCTTGGTCAGTTTATTGTCATCTAATATGACAGCATACATTTTGCTTCTTAGTCCAACAAACTCTCTCACAGGAACAAATATAAACTCATCCTTAAACTTAGCAATAACTTTCTTGTTGGAATTATCATGAAATTCACTACAAGTTGGATAATCTGATAAATCGAACAAATCTTTATTATCGTAAATATCTTGATAGACATTTTCACAATTTATATTGTATACTAGAGAATCCGTATCAGTAAATAGTAACTCTGACTCTGGCCATACTTTTTTGGTAAAATTATAATGAAAATCGTACATCAACCACTTCGATATATCAAGTACAGCTGCACCAACATAGATTGGCTTATTTAACTTTAAATTTGTCTTTCGTCGTTGTATTGCGGCAAGGTTTTCATTAAATATTTTCATACTAACAAATCCATCGTCGCTAACTAATTTATTTCTGCGATTGATATCATTAACAATTTCTATCGAAACTCTCCTGCGTATATTTTCCATAGTCTTACCAAACACTGAGTTGTTCATTAACTTGAAAAGTTTTTCTCAAATTCGGTTTTAGCCACAGCACGACGTTTCGTATTTAGGTTAATATAATCCGCCATCCACTGCGATTGATTAAACTTTAGCACACGATGGACTTTTCTCAGAATTAGTCCAGCATCTACTGCTTGCTTTAAATTTTTGTAGTGCATGACGTAATTTCTTTTATCTAACAAATTTGGAACTAACTTGTTAACGATAGAGCATTTTCCTATTGTCATAGCTCGTTGTTCAGGTGATAATAAACTATAATCAATCGTCATTGATTCTGCGCAGAATGGATAGTCGTTATGCAGATCGTGTAACGAACTGGGGTAGTCTATATCAACTTCAACAAAATATGAAATATCTTTGGGAAGATTTTTTTCAGTTTCTTTGAGAAACTGGTTTGGGGTTATCCAATGAAACCCCCCGCAAGGCATTGCCTGTACCATGCTGGCATCATACAAATTCACACAGTCGAGATAAATAATGTAACTCGACGGACGATTTTTATCATAACTTTTTAAGTATTTATTATTAGCTGCTGCATATTGTTTTGTTATGACGCTAATTCCACCTCTGATGCCTTTTTCAATAAAGTTAAACATATCGATATATGTTAAGAGTTCTAATTCTATCTCGCTAGTTTTAAGTAAAGCGTCCCAAGACAGCCCCGGAGCAGAATAATACCAACAGGGGTCTAATCCGTAATTTGCATGACTGACCTGACGAAAATTCTCGAAAACATCTGCTAGCAATAACACATCAGTTTTCAGATATAAATCGTGATAATCGCCGAGTGTTTTGCAGGCGAATTTGGTCCACATATCTTGCGCATATTTATACTCGTCGTCGCTGATGTTTTCATTCTTGAGCTGCGAGTAAAATTTATCTTTGCTAGGTAGAGAAGTTTCACTAAATCTGCTCCAATCGTCAAGGTATTCATAAGGAAAGATACCCTTTTTTGTCAGATCGACATAGTTTTCACCGAAGCAGCTGCGCAGATTATTGAAAATACTACAGCCTTTAACGAGCTCGTCTAATGATGCTGCCATAAATTGCATGCTGTCGATAAAGCGTAATTTGCCGAGGGTCACCGACATATACTTTTCAAAATTATTTGGAATACATTTTATCACGTTATTTAGTTTTAGTTTAGCTTTAATGTTTTCATCACCAAAAGCTTCTACAATGATGTGACTGTCGTAGCCACGAAAGTTATGTAAAACTACGGGGAATAAAATCTGGAGCATGAAATTTTAAATTGCAACTGTTATGAGCTGCTCCGCGATATTGGCCGGTTAAATGACAGTGATCTCGCACCTTGGAGTCCCCAAGAGGTTTTTCACAAATATGACAATTAACCGCCTCATCAAAGTCGAGTTGTTGTTTGGATGTTATTCTGATCGGAGCTGTTCTAAGTAATCTGTTAGAAATTGTATTAACTTCGTCTATTAAATTTTTTAATAACCACACGGCAGGATTATCACCTCTATATAACCTTATAGGAGATGAAAATTTATCGCTGGCGCAACAAACTACCTTATAAGCTACCCCGCAAGGAATATGCTGTTGTATCTTTCTTGTACTTGATTTGTTCGGATTATTTTCTGCTCCAGCTACGGGAACGAGTAGACACTCAAAATCGGCGTAAATAACAAAAGGAATACTTAGTTTATGATTATAATTTTTAAATTTTAATATTTTTTCTTTTTCGCTAGGCATAGTTATTTTTTGAACATTAACGCAGTGTTTGAGATGGTTCTGCAGTCTGTCATCGCTAGTAAAGCCGTGCAAACATCTGTAACAGAAGTATTTCTTGTTTTTGTTTTTACTGTACTGTCCGCCAACTAAGCCGTTAAAGTTTTTTATCCAACAGTAATGACCCTGATGAAATAATAAATTTATTGTCTTTTGCTAAGCATTTTCTGAGATATATCTCGGGTAAACGTTTTCTCGTTCGTCTAGTCCGAAAACATTTACTGAGATATCGTTTTGCTTTTCGAACTTTGGTATATGATTTTCTGCTACTGGAAAGTTGATGCCATCAAAATTGAGTTCGTTCTTGTGCGGAAAGTACTTGTTGACGCGATCGGAATTTTGTTCTTTGGGAAACATCGCGGAAAGAATAGACCACTGGAAACATTTGTCATCGTTGTTTTTGACATTTATACAACATTTTTTGTTCTTAATTTTTTTAGGAAGATCGATGTATAAATTACCGCGAAGCACGTTATATTTCGCTGTGTGAAATAAAACTGCTTTTATCATTTCGAATTTCCAACCTGATCCGGATGAAATAAATTCTTCTAGGTTTTTGTTTATTTCCTGGTGTATTTCATCGGCGACCATAGCAATGTTTGTTCCAGTTAATATCTTTCTAGATTTAGCTGTTAAATAGGGTTCCGAGATTTTGCTGTCAAAAGTTTTTGTTTCTTCAACCGCGTATAAATTTGATAAAATCGTATGATATTGGACTATGAGTTTGATGCTTTTATGAACAGCGAGCTCTCGAGCTATAACGGGTTGTTAAAGATGATATAAATTTGTAGAGGTAAAATTAGCTAATATAGTCTGATCGTCGAGTTTGTAACTGTTGTCATATCCTGAAAATGCCGAAGCAATTTTTTTCGGATTTGATAATGCTCTTTTTAGCGATGTCGCGCAATTTCAGCATTATATGTATATGGTAATATTGTTTATTTAATTGAAATTTTTAATACTTTTAATTAGAGATATATGATGTGATGTGATTATGATTTTTAACGTAGCTTTAACAATTTTTCAGTCATATCGCTACGATGTCTGCAGTGTGGCAGTTTATAGTGATGTCTAGCACTGGGGCATCATGCCGCAGACATGTAGCATGATGTCCCACCCAGTCACATTATCCTGACACCAGGCCGACCAGTCCTAACACTAACCTCTTAGAGATATAAAACTTTTGTATATATATAATGACAGATATCCTGAGATATCTGCCACTGACAGCGGAAGAGCAAGAAACGTATCATGTTCACCCAGCATACAACTTATATGCTGGAAATGCATTAGGTTCTGTTGTTAACATAGCAACCAAAAAAGCTATTGGCGTACCAACTCCGGCTGGTATGTTAATTTCAGTAACGGGTGACAATGCAGATAGAATCAAAATGTTTAAAAAAGATTTTATTTATACTTTGTTTTGCGGAGATATTCCAGAAGGACAGCGAGTATATAGAGCAAATGGCGCAGTTGCAGATGATAATATCGAAAATTTAGGATTACAAAACGAATATCAACCCCACCCAAAGTTTGATTTATACGAAGCAAATGATAAGGGAATTATTCGAAATATAAAAACTAAAAACTATTAGGAAATTTAGATAATGTTGGTTATTTACAAGTATTAGTACGTGGAACAAATACAGATTTTGTTTGTTATAGATCGCATAGATTTGTGTTCGAAACTTTTAATGGACTAATACCTAATAATTTAGTTATTGACCATATTAACAAAATAAAAACTAATAATTGTTTGGAGAACCTAGATTTAGTAACACAACAAGAAAATAGTAGAAGAGGAGATGCTGGTAATATTAATAATTTTAAAAATCCAAAATCAGTTATCTCAACAAATCTCGAAACTTCTGAGGAAGTGAAATTTAAATCAATAAGTTCTGCCGCAAAATATCATAAAATTAATTCACGCACAGTAAAATATGTAGCTGATAATAAAAGAAGATCGGCAGTGTCTATGATAACACTTAATAGATTTAGTTTCAGATACGATAATTAATAATATTTTCTATATCGTTTCTGGTAAGACAATTATGACAAAATTCCAATACATCGTCGCGATTTAATCGTATTGTCATTATTTTATTTGTATCAAGTTTTATTTTATCCGCTGCCGTTAACAAAAATTTATCAAATTCGCCTGATGTTATCATAACGTCAACGAAATAAAAATTATAACCCACAGCATTGCTGTGGAGCAAGCAATTTCGAACTGCTTCGGCTAATTCATTTTTGTTTAGAATATTAACTTTACAATGATATTTTATTTCCATATTATTTATTAATTAGATAAAAGATTATTATTATAATGAGCTTAATCGAGAGGCTGGCTCAGATATATTCGGAAGATTTTGTTCCAGTTTCAAATGTCACATCCGACGATAGATTTGCTGATTTTATCGACCATACTGAAAATGATATATTGTATAACTATGACGATGATGACGAAGATGATGTTGTCGTTAGCAAGAAATATTTAAGTAGACCAACAACTGGGCGATATGATGTTAAGTACCACATTGCCAAATAAATATTAAAATTTAATTTTAGTGTTGCCGAACATCAAATATTTTGGCAACTTATAAGGCCATTCCTAAACGTAAAAGTACCGGGGCAACAAAGAAACATAAAATACGATTTCATTTTTGTTAAAATATTTAATTTAATGTCAATTAATGATGCGAGAAAATTACACTTAATTTCTTTATGTAAACCTGTAAAATGTAGAGCAGTACTTATAAAATACGAGCAAATTTATAATAATATTATTCGATCGACCGAGTTGGTACCCAACTATTAAATTTATCGCTATATCCGCGCCATTTAACTAAACTTTTGTTGCCGCGCTTTCTAATAACTTTTTCGATAACAAATACATCTTGTTCTGTTTTTTGAAGTTCTTGCTCGTAAAAACTGCCAGTCATAGGTTCTCCTAATAAGTCTTTCAGCGAATATGTAACTGGTATTGTTAAAAGTACTTTATCAACAACAAATACTTCTTCACTCCAGTTCGGAGTAAATCCCTTTTCAAACGTTTTCTTAGTCAACGAAATTCTAACTTTATCGCCAACTTTAAATTTATGTCTGCGGTACATGTTTTCGTTAGCTAATATTGGATTTGCAAGCGCGTTGTTTGGTGACATTTTATTGGTTCGGTGTTTCGTGTTATTGTATTCGTCAACGATATTCTGTAAGTTGTCGATGTATTTATTCGTGTTTTTAGCTGTCAAATATTTATGAATTTTTTCGTTAAGCGTGCGATTAAATCGTTCGACGATGACGCTTTTTCCTTCATTTCTAGTTACGTATTTTTTAATGTTATTTTGTTCCAAAAACTCTCGAACTTTTTGTTAAAAAACTCTGCTCCGTGATCGGTCCAGATTTTGTTGGGCTTTCTTTCTGTAGTTGTTATTATGCGCTTTAACGCGTCAATCATGGAGGTCCCCGTTTTATCCGAAACTGGTACGTTAAAAGCATATTTACTAAAAACATCGACAACATTAAAAAGATATCTCCGCGGAGCGCCATCAGCGCCAACATTAAATTGAGCTAGATTTGACATATCAACTAAATCTATCGCCCAAATGTCATCAACTGCATTTGCTACAACTTTACGTCGCGGAAACTTTTTTTTTTAGGTCTGTGTAGTTCGACTGAAAGCGACGTTGTCGCTGGGTCATCGTATAAGTCTCTGCCTAGTCCGAGTTTATATTTTGCTCCAATAATACCCTGTACCAGTCTTCGGTCGACACGCTCTCGCATATTTTCTGGTTTCATTTCGCGAAGTTCGTCTAACATTACTTTGTCGCAGCTGTGTTTTGTTTCGCCATTTATATCTCTGTAGCAGATATCATGACGCATCGCTATTGCATCAACCTGATTGTAGGGTTCTTGTCCTGGCAGCGGATTATCATTTTCGTCAAGTTGCTCATCAAGCGGATTCCACGGACCAGTATATTTATGGCCTGGCAATGTCCAACCGCCTTTTGGTTTCGGCAGTTTGCCAATTAATTTATGTATATCTATTCCCGTTCCAATTATTTCTCTGTTGTTGCATTTCTGGCAATATGTAACAATTTTATTTTGCTCTAGACATAAATCTCTATCACCGTCTCAGTTGCACTTCATTATTTATTTAGTCGTCTACTAAAATAACGTCAGGACAACCAGCCCCTGACTTTGCTGCTGGCAAAAACATACTTTTTCTTTTTCCACAGATTGCGCAAATACTTTTCAGCATTATTCTATTATTCTTTGTCTTTTCCGTTTTTTCGTCTTTATTTTCTGTTTTAGTTTTACACTTGAGACAATATGTTGACATTGTATATCAGTGAGTTTAGATAAAATTAATTGCAAGTTTTACAAAAATTAATCGCGATCTCATCATTAGCGCGAGATGGTTGTTTGTCAAATTGCAGAATAAACTTTAAAAAATCTGGATTTTTGGTCATCTGTTTAATGAACATCACGCAATAATAACCGCAAGCGGAAGTTCCAACTGGCTGAATCTGATTAGAAGAATAATTTATTATTTTGTATTTACTCATATATCGTTTTACCGCGTCACTCGGTGGAATTCCGAATGAGTCGAAATAATTGTTATCAAAAACAGCTACCCAATGTGTGCCAGATCCGTCATTAAAATCTTGTATATTTATAACGCAAGAACCCGTCAATGCTGGAGGTGTGAGTTCATCTTTGGAATAAACTCCGCGAAAATTTTTAACTTTTTGTAATTTATCAAGTATATCAAAATTACTTAACGGAGCCGACTTTGTCGGCCGCGACTTTATCTCCTTGTTCCTGGCAACATTAGTCCTCGTCCTCGTCCTAACAGGCCCGGCAGTAGACTTCCCGCCAATCCTGCCAGTAATGGGGCTATTGGAAGAAATCCACCTTGTTGTGTCTTTTTTTTCGCCGTTGTCTTTCTTTTCGCCGGTGTCTTTCTTTTCGTCGTTGTCTTTCTTTTTGCCGTTGTCTTTTTTTTCGTACAGTTTTTTTGTTTAGCCATTATATTTAATCTTTAGACAAAAATTTTCTTTATACCACTACCTTTAACTGCCTTTTCTGATGCGCCATGTACTGCTCCTGACGCCGCTGCTATCCCTAATGTTCCAAGTACTGGCAAAATTTTAGGCAGTAACGTTTTGGCTATAACTGATAGTGCCGGACCGAAGAAACCGCCGTGTTTGGACATCGCAGTTATTTGTGCGGCGCTCAAGTTTAAAACGAAAGGTTTTTTTTTTTTTTATTTATTCGCTTGATTTTTGGTTAACAATAATTTTGTTAAAGTCCCCAAAGCACCTGGGTTGATCTTTAGTGAAACCGACCTCCGCTTCGCAACAGCAGTTGTTAATTTTTTAACTTGGCCATCGGTTAAATGCATTTCTTTTATAATATATTTTGTCATCTTATATAACAATCACAGATTAAACTTGTATTGTCATTTTACCTCCGACAGAGTCGATTGTAACAGATCTGTCGCTTATCACTAATGCATATACGTTTAACGGCGCTGCTGGAGCGGCTCCGAGCGTCCAAGTAACCTCAATATCAGCTGTGCTGTCTACAGCTCGCTCGCTTTGTTTACTGACGTCAAAGTAAAATATCGGATAAAGTGTACGAAATTCTTCTACTGATATCTGAGTTCCGTCTCCAGTATCTTGATATTTCTGCATCGAGTCGAGCAGATACATGTACGGTCTAGTATAGTTTTTATTCTCGTTATCTGCAAAATTGCATTCGATCGCTCGTTCTGGATATTGCTTTGAATTTATTCTAGCGTATATCCGTCTGACATCAGCGTTATCAAATATTGCATTATTTTGTAGTTGGCTTCCACGTCGAGCTTGTTGTTGAAATACAACGAATAAACGACGCGGTAGCTGCTCACTCGATGTTGTTGTAACTCGCCATGTGTAGTCGGTGGTATTCGGAACTGCTGTTTGATATATTTTATGTTGCTGAAATGAATTTTACTGGTGCGTTTTGCCAGCAATTCATCTAATTCTAATGCTTTAGTGACCGACGGAGTTATTCGTGGCATCCACAGCGCAAGTTTGTTTATGATAAATTGTACATCGGCCCCACCAAATCTAAACAGGCAATCATGTTGTTCTGCTCGATCTAAAATAAGCGTATGTTTAACTCCACGAAATACTTTATCATAGTCCCTGCAAAAGCCAAATATTGTACTTGGTGGCAGCATCATTGTAATTTGATGTGATCTCGCTGCAAGTGCTCTTCGCTTAGCATAACCTTCATTATAACGTGCACTTTTAAAACCTACTATATTATTGTTAACTATAGCTAACATTGCAGCTCCATCAGCAGCTGCACCTGGCGGTGATATACCAAGATTATTACAAGCTGAAATAAGTGAAGTTCTTGTAGCGTCTGCATTAGCAGCTGCATCTGGTGCGTCTATACCAAAATTAGCAGCATTAGCGACAAGAAAATCTCTTACATTTGCGGCACTTTCAGCTGCATCAGCTCCAGCTGTAACTGCTATCCTTGGCATAAATTCTGCAGATGCTGCTGTACCATGTCCAGTATCTTTAAACCACATCATATTAGTTGCAGTTGATTTGGAGTACTCATCGGAAAACGAAATAATATTTAAGGCTGTACTTGCAACTTGTAAGTGATTTGAAATATCTTCTACAGTTTGATTGGCCAGCTGATATCGAGCACTTCTAAATAAACACCAACCATTATTTACAAGAGCTACTTCTGCATTAGCTGCAATTTCAGCGGCTGGATTAGGTGCGGCAGGTGCTGTCATAATCCGACCACGAACGTCTAACATTGCTTTGTGAGGCAGCAGAAATACGTCTTCGTCTCGTGTATTAAATGTTCTAACGCCAGCCTTATTAGGTTCGTTAGAATTTTCATCGAGATATTCAACATATTCAAATTCCGTTACTGCGTCGTCTTTGTCAGAAATTTCTGCAAAATCGAGATAATTTTTCACAGACATTTTTTTATTTTATTAGGTTATATAAAATTATTGCGGCGCTGTAACTTTAGATATTAATTTTTGTATAATCTGCTCGCCCTTTGGCGATAAAAGTTTTTTTGTTGTTGTTATCATCGCGCGTTGGGTTTCTTTTGATGGTGCTATTTCTGAAATAACTTGCTTGATTTCGGCTTGCGTCTTAGGTTCGCCTTTTATTTTATCAGATATTTTTTGTCCAACTGCAGTTCCAGCAGCAGATGCAGCTCCAGTTGCAAAAGCTTTACCAGCGTCAAGTGCGATTGGCGCAACTTTACGAGCTAATCCTGGAATATTGTCAGCAATTTTAGTAAATATATTTCCGAAAAATCCTCCTACTATTTTTCTTCTGTAAACTTTTTTCTGTTTCATTATATATCTGAGGTTGTATAATTTTGTTGTCAATCACGAAGTGATTGCGCGTAGGTGTACGTAATAAGTAACGATCTCATTATTCAAATCCAACTGCCGCCCAGTTTGATCTGTCAGCTGCATGTTTACTTCATTTATTTGATTTTCGACGTTTAGCGGATAATATATAATATATCTCGGATTCATCTGCATGAGAGAACCTGGTGGAACTTCTGGCGAGAAACTATATATTGTCTGACCTTTGCTGCCCTTGGCTGAATAAGAACCAGACGCGATCGAGCAATTTACCAATATTGAGTTAACTTCAGTTATATTTACTGGAAATTCACCATCAAATGTTGTAATGTCATCTCTTTGACTAGAGAAATAAAATTTATTAGAAAATCCTATCAATGATGCAATGCTCGTTGGTGATTTAAGATTAATGATTGAACTCTTTTTTAATATCATTCTAGCTCGCAATGTGTTATAATTTGGTGCAAGCTCAAATTTATCTGATACTTCTTTTCCTTGTCTTTTCTCTACAAGTTCTTTTATCGTTTTATTTAAGTCAGTTATGTTGTAGGCGCCTTGTGGAATATAATACTTGACTACATGTGTTGCTGATGGGGCATTATAAGTAAATTCAATCTCATCATTAACACCCGTCTTAACATTTGCTATGGCGTTCCAGCAAGTGCAGGAAATTAATCCAATTTCGTATTGTTTTTCACGTTCTAGTTCTATTGGCGGAACATACTTTACCGAAAAATTCGCGCTATCTTTATCAGATTGGCTGGAGTCGAGTAATAATGTTGCCGACATTTATTATTATATTTTTATAAAATTAAGTCGCCGCGATTAAGTCGCGGTGCAAAGTTTCGTATTCGTCAGATGCTAATAAATTTCTCGATCTCAAATTATCAAGTATGTCGATGATTTCATTGTCGATTTCAGCACCAACATTTCCTGCTTCTGTTGATGATATCAATAGCATCAATCTGCCGATTATTTCAGTAACTGATGCGAATATTCTGACCCCTGTTCCTGTTTTTTTTCCTCTATATTCTTCCACCCGTTTTTTATCGAATAAATCAAATTTTCTTTTAAAAGCCCACCCCCTACCATAACCTTTTTCTCTACCATCATCTGCTGTTTCGAAAATAGTATAAGCTATAACACCTTGTCTAATTCTATCAAGAAGTGGAAGCATATCTTCCTTTTTTGTGACTTCATCTAATTTTTTGTCAGCATTATCACCGTCTACTACTATCTTTTCTAACATATCATTGAGTGCGTCAAATCTTTCCTTTGCCCAAGTTTTTATATTATTAACATCATTTATATCATTTTTCTTTAAAAATTCATTATATTCTTCATCTAATATTGAGTGATTTGCTTTTTTTCTATAAAAATTTCTTTGCTCTCCAACCTCCATAAACTTTACAGTAAGCTCACCAACTCTTTGTTGTTCCTCTTTAATATCTTTTATTTCTCCTGATAAAGTTGTTAAAATATTTTTAACTTCTTGCGTTGTTAATGTTGCTAATCTTCGTTCAAGTTCCAGCGGATTATTTATTAAGCGATCTATTTCAGCTTGCCTAGCAGCAGGATTAGCTATATTTGCTGCAAGTGCCTCAGTTAATCTTAATTTCTCTGCATCAGATCTAGCAATAACTCTTTCAGCAGCAGCCTCTTGTTGAGCAATAACTCTTCCAGCAGCTGCTTCTTGTTGAGCAATAACTCTTCCAGCAGCTGCTTCTTGTTGTTCTTTAACTAATCCGAGTAAACCTTTCTCTTGTAATTGTTTAACTTCTTCTTCTGACAGTGGTTTAGTTTCTGGTTGTTTTCCAAGTAAAGCCTCAGTAACTGGTTTGAGAACTTTAGCTGCTGTTTCTGCTGCAGTAACTTGACCACGTCGAGCTTGCTGTACTAGCTGTTTAAATTTTGCCTGAGATTGCGCAAGTTTTTTTAGATTTTCTATATGTTTTCTATACTTTGCTTGTTTTTCCATTAATTATATACTATTTTCTATAAAATATTATTGTAGATAGTTTTCAATACAACATCGAAACATTTTACTCTTATCATTCGTTAACTTATCGAACAAGAAAAAGTCATATTTATTTGCTGTTGCTTGACGATATAGTTCAATAAATTTATCTTTTGTTACGTCACCGCATTGTTCGTTCGCGATATTTCTAACGTCAATATTGTCAAGTCCTTGAAATAATATAAAACAACCAGTATTTCGCCTAATAAATCTGTCGACATTATAATATCCTTGAGCGAGATAAATAAAATTACGTTTCTTATTTCGCGACAGTGAAAAATACGATCTGATTTTATTCATTTCCTCGTTGTTTAGCGGAATATCATCAAAAACAACTATTTTATGTTCGGACGAATCGAGTTGATTAACTGGAATAAGTTCTTCCGGTTGTTTGATAATAAAGAAATCCTCGCCAGATTCAAGGTCGTCACGAAGTTTGTCATTATAATTGTTAAGTAGCTCGTACTTATCTTGCTGCGGATTAATTGTATAAATATAAACGCGATCGTAGTTAAAATTATCTCCGAGAAGTAAATTCATAAGCAAATTTGTTTTGCCCGATCCAGTTCTACCAACTATAAGATAATGACAATCTGGAAGCTCATTGTTATGTTTATGTTTCACCAACCGCTCTGTATCAAAGTTTAATATAGACGATTGTGCCATTATATAATTTTATTGTATATAATTTTGTCAAGCAGTAAATAAATAATGAGTTTTTACTCAAAATTTGGAACACCAATAGGAGATTCAACAACTGCTCAGCAAGGTGACTTATCCAAGTACGCAACTCTTGATCAGCTCAAAAATGAAATTACTAATTTATTAAATATCACAAGTGTCGATCAAAATGAAGTCGTCGTTTTTCAGGACAAAGAAGGACGATTAAAAACGAGTAATATACAACTATCAGATGTACTTGTACGAATTCCCAACGCGGTTGTTAATAATATAGTTACTTTTGCCGACCAAGGTAAAATACAAGATTCGGGCAAGTCCGTTAACGATTATGTTAGGAAAGATGGCGATGTATTTACCGGTGACATTATTATGTCAAGAAAAAAAATTACATATCTGGGAGATCCAACCTCGGATGATGATGCTGCAACGAAAAAATACGTCGACGATCAAGAATCCAAGTACGTGTCAGTTAGCGGTGGTATAATGCGTGCATTTCTCGACATGAACAACAACGGTATTAATAATCTCAGAATACCAGAAACAGATTTCGACGCTGCAACGAAGCAATACGTCGACGATAAGGAAATTCCAATAACGACTTCGTTAACGACAATTAATGATGGAATTGCCGCATTTAGAACTGATTATATTAATCATGTACAAACATTTCTAAATTTTCGTAGAAATGTAAACAGATCTATTAACGAATTTTTTGGAACTCCACCAACTGTTATTATTAATCTAGCTGACATTAACACAAGACTTAACGATATTATGAGTGGAATTCCTAATATCGTTCTAAAAACTAATCTCGTTAAAATTCCACACAAGCAGATCATTAGTATCGTGTACACAGTCGCATCAGGAAAAGCAACATGGACACCGGAAAATAACACCCTTAAACATACCGCAGAGGTCACTGGTATTTATAGACTGTCTATCTTTAGCATTGAAAAGATTAAAATTAAAACTATAGTATTTCCGTGGTTTCGTTCAACTGACGTTGTAACTATATCTACAGTAATAAATAAAGATGTTGAAGAAACATTTCTACTGGAAATAGATGATGAAACAATAGTCGCGGCGACTTACTGGTGGTGTCTGGAATTTGTAGCTGAAACGCAGAAAGTAATTTGAGGATTATATAATAAATATTATAATGAAAAAAAATATAGTCGATTTTAATCATATTTCAGAAAATATTCCCAAACAAGATGTTGACGCTCTAATGCAATATTACAGATACTATCATAAAAATCTTTGGTGCGTCAAAAAATGTTACAAATACTATGCAAAAATACTGCGAGTGATATCATATCTACCGCTGCTAATGACCGGCTCTGGTATAATTTCAAGTGGCGCATCATTAAATCCGTTTTTGTTAATAATATCCGGCGTTGGTGTTTCTCTTGCAGCAGCTTGTAAAAAAGTTGAACCTCGACTCGCAACTAAAAAAAAATGCTTGCAAAACAGCAAGTATAACTTATAAAAAATTACTTGATCAAATTCGATCTTATTTGCGTGGCATAAAATATGATATGGACGATTTAGTACGCGAATTCCGCATTATTGATAGTATGTTAACAGATATTCTGCCAATGAGAGTTAGCAAATACGAAAAAGATTATAATAAAAAAGTAGATGTTTAATTAATTTTGTATGGCTTTAGTAATATCGTTATCAAATAATATATCAACCATATTGTCAATAAATGTCATCACATCATCTGCCCAACCCGCTATTCTCATATCGCTTTCAACTGCGAATAACCATACCGACCCATATTTCGGCGATATATGATAACCCACCTTTTTAATGCAATCGCTTATTATTTTAGGTTTTATCCCAGTATATCCTGACGATGCTTTGATCGAGTTAAATCTTTTACAAAATCTGTTTGTTAGATCGAATCCAACATGTCTGATTGATGGTTTATAATAAGACATTATATATATATTTTATTTGTTTAATATAACATTTCGACCAATATTATCTTAGCTAATAAGAGAGACTGTCATAGTAGTAGGAATAGATGATGCATCCTTTCTCAGAGACCCCCTGCCCACAAAGCATATTTTTGTCAGAAAATGTGTTATCATGTAAAAGTCATCATTTTGAGCTAACAAAGGCTGCTGACAAAGATGTTAACGTAGAACGCTTGGGGGGGGGGGGCAGGGGGTCTCTGATAAAGGATCATCATCTATTCATACTACTTGGTTCTCCTGTAACTTCATTTCTACTGCCACATTGTTTGTACGATATGGAAAACCATTTAATTCGTAGCAAATAATCATTATTGATAATGTGTACATGGGCATAAACATTTAAAATGTTTTAACACTTTAACTGATTCTCTGGGTTAAAACTGAATTCTTAGTGAGTCTAAGCAAAGTAGAAATTTCAGGCTAATTTTGTGCAATAAATACTTTTAAGAGTTCACAAGAGAAGGAGACAATTATATTTGCAACTGCTGTAGGAAATTATTTGTCTTTACAGATGTTAAGTTTGACTTGTACGAAAAGTCGTTCAAGGACATGGTAATTTAAGTAGCATTAACTACGTCCTAGTCAATTTAAATGCATTATAGTTTTTATGCAGCAGTTCATGACAAAATCATTCTCTTCGTAAGAAACTGTATCCATTTGTCTTTCTACGTTACGCATAAAAGCTGGAATGACCGTCATGACGATGTCGCTTTGTGCAAGCTGACCACAACTAGATTGGTATAACTGTATCATCGTTTTGAAATACACACACGAACATACTGAAAGGAAAGCATATTAATATATTAAACATAAAATAAACTTTGACAATAATACTGTAAAGACTTCAGAATTACGCAGGATTATTCTCCAACGAGAACAGGGTAAATCATAGAGTTTATTGTTGAATAATAGAGCGTAATGCCTTTAGCATCCAATTATGAAAAGTGTTGAAACATCCTCTACTTGATTTTGATTTTGCTTCGGTTGACGACAATGAGAAGGAAAATGAAGAAATAGTAACATGTGGCATACGGGTTGTTATTTGGGATGAAGACATTTCTAATGTAATAATCACTTCTACCTATTATTATCTACCACCTGTTAAATGCTGACTAAATTATTCGGCTGAAATCATATCGACGTCTGCATTTTTCGTGTGTTACATGGTTGGTTTACAAAAGATAATTTCGTGTATATCAGAGTCAAATGCCTATCAGATGAAATGATGCGACTTAGAAAAAAAGACATTAATTCACTTATTATCATTGCTTTAATTCCTTTTCCTATTATATATCAATATTTTCCAAGCGTTTGGGTGAATTCCTTGATGAAGCGTCTCTGATAGATTCCCTTTTATATTAAGACCTGCACAGTTTATCATTACGAGAAAGTGGAAACATGATTTTATATCATTTTTGTCTAATCTGACAACTGACCTTAGATAAATATCACGTCTGCTTGATGTTGCCTGAAGCAACCCAGACACAAGAAGTAAGCTTAGAGTAAACTGAGTCAAATATGACTCAAGCAATGCTTATGAAACAATTTGAATGCAAGTCGATAGAATATTAGACCAAAAGCAACACATATCATACTTTATCAATGTGGTAGCTATCAATTGTGCCTGTCAGTGGTAACGAGATAATTTAAGATTTGAAGAAATATTCTACGTTAAGGATGATATTTAACTATATATTCAAGTTAAGGATGATATTTAACTATATATTCAAGTACGTGAAAATATGAAAATGCACAGTGTTTCATTTGACCTAGATTTCATGTCATTGTAAACAACTGACGATTGTTAACCGGGATGATATTAAAGTAGACATGCCAATCTTTCTTAACAATCATATTGTACATTTGTGACATGTCGGTTGTATAAGATGGAAAACTACATCAGAAATGGCATTGTCACCGCTCTCTTAATATGATTTACTAATGGCTTTACTTCTATTGCAAATATGATCAATGGTTTATTTGTAGTTATCTTTTAGACATTGGTGAGGACACAGATTCTCTAATACCAAATATTGAACGTATTCCAAATTAAATGTTCTTTCCAATACTAAATATTCCTGAAAAGCTTACTCAGAATTATAATGCCAATACATTGCATCGGTGAACAGCTGATGTGCATCTTTAGTATATCCATATGGACCAATAGCTTTTGTAGACGACTGGAACAAAGGAAGAGTAACGCCATTTTTAATTGAGGAGGCGAGTCATTCCTCATCCAGGCTTAGGTATAAATATTTCATTCGATACAAAACTTACTGGCTATACTGATAACTGGTTAAAGAATACTGATTATGGGCAACTAGCTTGACTAACGTGAAGTTTTGCTACATAATAAAATGCAAATAAATTTATTAGACCCTCATTGCTTGGGTTTTATGATATTTCAATAGTAGCTTGCAAGCAATGAGTTAAAGAGAGACTCTCTTGCAATTTAAATGTCGATTGAAGTACCACAAAGGTCAATTTTGGAATCTCTCCCTCTCATTTTGTATAACAACTATTTACTCCAAACAATTTGAAACAATTTTCAGTGTCTTGGTATAGAGATCATATGTCACAATATGTTAGTTGCTAACACTGTTGCAAACGAATTAACAAGTTTGCAATGTACTACGAAATGACTGAGACGATAAATGTAGCTTAAATGTACACACCCAATTAATGAGTACTGACTCGGAACATTGGACAGCAAATGTAAATAATTATGATTGGAAGTAAGCGCTTTGTGATATTATGTTATCCCTTTAATCACCTCGACGCACTCTGGATAAAACTATAAATGAGAATGGGAATTAAATATTTTGTATCAGATCTTTCGATCATAATCGTGCTAGAGAAAGGTTGTTATATTTCCATTTTAAATCATTTTATTTCAATAATTCTAAATACATAGAATAATGATTACAGTATGTTTTAGAAAGTTTAATCTTCGTTTCAAAGTCTTAAATCATTTGTGCCAGAGTATCTTGATATTTCTAGGTTTGTATAGGACATTATTAACACAAGGATAAATCAATAATGTGTGCGTGATTTAGTTTTTTAACGTAGCTTTAAAGGTTTAGTCATATCGCTACTATGTATGCAGTGTGGCAGTTTATAGTGATGTCTAGCACTGGGGTATCATGACGCAGACATGTGGCATCATACACCACCCAGTCACATTATCTTGACTCCAGGCCCACCAGTCCTAGCACTAACCTCCTAATGATGAGTGCCAACCGCGGCAGCTGTTATTACCATTTTTGTAAGTCTTTGGAATGACCAGGACGGGGTTCGAACTCGCGACCTCTCGCATTTGTGGCGCATGCTCTAATAGCATAGGCGCTCGATGAAACAATGACGTATATATATTTATGCAAAGTTCGGAGATACTATAAATCTTTCGCCCCTTGCGTTGATGGAAGCGTTTGCAGCGTAATATTAAATGTAAACCTAATGTATCAGCCCTTAAAAATTATTCAGCTGCAAATGTTTTAATAAGCAACCCTTATTTAATAACTGCATAACTTTTGTTCATCGTACATGTGATATATCTATGAAATTGCAATGTATTCACCTTGCACATTTGTATTAAATTATGGTATGTATGTGTTCTTGTATGTGTTCTTGTATGCAGTATATATCAGCATTGTAGAATTTGTTTACTAAATGATTTTATATATAGTTTAATTTTTGGACAATTATATTAGCTAGCTTATTGCAAATTATGTCACTCTTGTTAAGTACCATATGGTATTTATATTTTTATTATTGGTTGTGCTATTACTGTTGTTTTTATTATGATTGTTATTAGTATTATTGGTAGTAGTAGTGGTATGATGATGATTATTATTATTAGTAGTAGTATTAGTATTATTATCATTACCAAATACCAGATTATACTGCAAAGGGTGATACCAGTACGTCTCAGAATTATTTCATATATATTATCAACTGGAACAAACGTTTTCATTAAACGTAGGTTTTGAAACAAACCTATGCATAATGGTTGTGATATAGGTATTTGTGGAACTGCTTCGTACAGAAAAGAGAAATCATTTGTATGCCTTGTATTACTGCAGTACGTTGAGAGGAATAAATGATTGTTCAAGCGAGTTAGTGTTGTCTTGTTTACTTTGCTTGCGTATTTCATTTTAATTTTCTTTCATGTGTGACTTCCTCACTATCGTGAATTATAAATTTGGTTCGGACAAAGACACACACTAATGCACGGAAACAGATTCATTGGTATTGCAAGGAACAACTAACAAACACTTCAAGGAGAAAGAGAAAAGTTTTGTCTTTCATAAGAAAATTTCTTGATAAAATGCATATATACCCCCCCCCCATAGCGTTTGGCCATATTAGGTACTGTAAATGTATACTATATATTAACTTAAAGATCATGTTTAACAGTTGGATATTGAAAAGTCTGTTTCCAAGACAGATAAAAATGAGCTAGATGAAGCAACTATATTTAAATAATTAGAAGGACGAAGTCAATGAGCGAAATTAGTTGCCTATTTAAAACCTTCAGATCTATGAGAGACATAGAAGCATTTATTTGACTGGTTGCAAACGGTCTCATTATATAGCAGCTATATTTATTATCAGTACTGAACGCTCGAATGTGTCCAAATTCTTAGAAATTATATGGTAATTAATTTTTTTTTTTCCGCCAAAAGAATAATTAAAACTATACAAGTATTCTTACTGTCGGTTAGGACTACATTCGTTATCAATTGACAGGAAGCAATACTTGTAACTTGAGTCCTAGCAAACCAACTTATGCATAACCATGTTTTCACTGACTCCTATGTTTCCATGCCACACTTCTTTCAACTTCACTCACTAAATCGCATGGATATTTATGACCTTTTATATAAAGTCTCGTATTTGCATGCCTCACCTATTTCAACTTTACTCAACCCACTCCAAACAAGGATTATGACAACAGTCAGAAAGTATGAAGAATTGATGTCAGCAGGGTACATTTCTTACTCCACATGCTTTCGACATCTGAAGGCTACATTTTGTATATCGTCCTTAATTTTAGGCACTTTTATATGCAGTGAAACCCTCAAGCACAATAAGATTATTATTTCTATCAAAATATGTTTTCAAGTTGAAAAACATTCATAAATTTCATTTTAATATACGTAAAAAAAATTTAAACCAAAATTAGATATAATAATAAATTTTCTTACACATTTTAAAAAAGAAACTGAAAGGTTCAACAACAAAGATTGAGAAATAAATTATATTTTAGATATGTGGTAGCTTGGACCAGTGCAGCTAATAACACTATGTACATGTATACGATAGCTAAGTGATTGTTGAGGCAAATTGCTATATACCTGCATATATATATATATATATATATATATATATATATATATATATATAACCTTAACTAACTATATATATATATATATATATATATATATATATATATATATATATATATATATAAACATATATATATTTATACCACATACATTAAAAAATAACATGCATTTAAATTGTTGATATAAAGCAATTTGATATACCAATACTATTGGTATATCAAATTATGATCTTCCCATGGCGCAATAATAGGCGTATATAAACATTCTCGCGAGCGTCTGCAGTTGATTCTAGATGAATGATCAATTTCCACACATTAGTCACTACTGACGTATGAAAAATAATGATGAAAAGTATTAATAATAATCCCTTTTCTTAATGAATTTAATATGGTACACATTTTCATCACAATCCTTTCTGCTTTCTGTTCTCCCCTCCCATATCAAGCATAACGGACAAACTGCGCAGAAATGAGAGAGAAAAGGAATTTGTGCTGGATTAAAACCTTGAAATAGAAATTACACCAAGTAACCTACAAGAATATGGTTCGTCGTAACGATACGTGTGCACTTTCCTTGGGATTTATCAACAGTGTTAATCAATTATACAATGTTGCAAACCAGTAAATTCCTCGGTTACATGGTACACATACTGTGATATATTTAATGTTATGTTTTGTTTTGTTTCTTTTTTTTATTGTTTTTTGTTGTTTCTTAAACATACCATAATGTTCTAAAAAATCAATTATTATTATTTAAATATGAAAATGTACACTGGCCTGCCTCTCTCTCTCTCTCTCTCTCTCTCTCTCTC
>JAECUM010049631.1:0-27542 GCA_016617855.1 Megalonaias nervosa | reverse complement strand
TTTATTTCACATATTTGTTTGCTACCTTATAAAAATGATATATTGTGAAATATTATATTTTTTCACTTTCTGCATTTAACCATTTTGGCATGGCTGTTCGTAGGGAGAAGTGTTTGGATTCATAATTTTGTCCAGTTGAAATAACACAAAAGTTGAGAGATCTTATATTGCCAAACATTTATGCATGCTTCAGTTTCATTGCAAAATTCATTTAACTATCTGCATGCAGACACTGACAGACTTACTCAAATTATTGGAAATTGAAATTTGTCATGATAGAAATACACACAAAATGTAATTTTTTCCTGGATGATCCGACTCAGATTTATTTTGAAACAATAGAAAATTGACAGATGTATGACCAAATTCACAACTAAATGGTTCTTAGGAACCTGAGCTTCTTGGTCAAATACATGTGAAATTCTTAGAGGATGCACCCATTCTTCCTGTAACACAACCTTGTGACATGCCTTATTTTCTCCAGGATGCTCCCCTCTTTTATAGTTTGGTCAGCCATGGCTAATCTGCGTACAGTTGATTATTAGGCTGGACTTAAGTAAACAGGCATGAAGTCGATGTAACCAATTAAGACTTAATTATTATTGTTGTAGTTATCTTATGAAAAGGATTGCCCCTCAAAAACTACTCTGGTGTGACTTCAATAAAACATGTCCTGTTGAGTTTGTTTGCAAGCATGCTATTGTTCAGCAAATAAATGATGCTGTTTGTTTCATAATCATGTCTAAATTAAATATTGGTGATGATGCAAATATTAACCATGCAAGTAATCAAAAGTTGCTCAGAGGTTGATTTGGACAGTATTGTCAAATCATCAATATGCCATAATAATAATAACTACTTTTTAAGTTCATGTGGTTTTTATGAGGGCACTACATTATCAGATGGGACTTTTTAAAAAGGGGACAGAAAAGTACATACTGTCATAAAAATTAATAGGAAAAATGTTTATATTTTTGGGAAATGGATTTGTAATGAAAATTACACTAATCCAACAAAAGGCAAGAAAAGGCAAAAGTTCCATTTGATTGGTGAGATATTTGAGTATTGGTACCTAAGCCTTGTGTGAATTGATCTTGGCAACAGTTTACATCTGAAGTATGCAAGCCTTTCAGGTATCATATATGTAACCAGATTAATTTCTATAGAGCCAACATTATAGTCCACCTTTATTCTTTAGGTGCCATCTCTCAAGGCATTGAGCACTTTTTGCTTATTAACATATTTATTTTGAATTAGTGTTTTGCACATATGCAGATTGGTATTTTTAAAACTTTCTTCTTTGTTTCATTTGATGATTGTAATTTACAATAATATATTAGGTACAGTGTAATGCCAGGTGTTTATTCATGCAAGTTGCTTTGGTGTGAATAGAGATGCTATTTTACTTTCAAAGAAAACTACACAGCATTCAAAATGATCATTCTTGGGATTGACACTAATTGTTGATGATTTTATTTTTGTGGTTCATTCATTGTTTTTAATGTTGTAGGGGTAACATTTTAAATTTTACGTGTATAATATTTACACTTAACATTCTGTTTGTTGAAAAATATTTTCTTTTTAGGGTGATATTTTAAATGGCTAAGAATTTAATCTAGATATGTAAAACAAATCAAGTAGTTTTTCATTTTTCTTTCTATCCTTTGAAAGTAAGGGGCTACTGAGTTTATGCTAGGGACTCGTCGAAATATGCTGGGGACTCCTGAGTTCCATGAGTGAAAAGTCCAGGACTCCTCATTCTGAAATTCAGAGAGCCATGCACTTGTTAAAATTTTTTAGTGTGGCTGATTATTTCATTTTTTCCTCAACATTTTTGGGGATTGAACTTTCCTCAGGCCCATCATAAAACTGAATATGACACAGGAAGTTTTGTTTAGGTGCCAGGTTTAATGTGGATGTTTTACTGAGCCTTGTTTACTAATCAAGTTAAGATATCAACGCTACATCATGGACTGTCTGCAGAAGTCCACACTTTTGGAGAGAATTCGAGCGTGTTAATAGAGAATGCACTGATCTATAATGATGATATTTGAAAGTAGGAAGTACAAATCATTTTCAGTTCATATGCTTTCCTTGAAGTATCAGAATCTTCGATAAGCATGATGGTTTATCTTGCATGTTCCTGTACTATTGCATGTTGATTTGGGACAGAGCAACAGTAAGTTTAGTAATTTCTTTAAATCGGCAAATCTAGATGTAAACATTTTTGTTTAGGTTTATGTTCACATTGAGTGTACTAATTGTGTCCATGACAGCATTGATGCATTATTTTCGCCTGATCATAGAGATATCATGGAAAACTGAAGTAGTTTGTCCATGGTGTGTAATCATGGAGAACTGTCTATGCTTTTCATAAGTGTCCAAATACTTATGTTGTGTGTTTAGTCATCGAGAACTGTCTGTAGGTTATTCCATGCTCTTCATAAGCATACAAATACTCCATATTTTCTTCTTGGTCATATTTGCATTATTTTCTTCAGATCTTGGAGGTCATGGAAAACTGAAGTGTTGTTGGGCGGGCTTTTACAGTTTTCTTTCCTATATAATATGGTGCCAAAAACCCCACTTTGGACAGGCAGGCTCTGGCGAAAATCTCATTTCCATCCCACAATTTAATTTTGATGGCTTGAAAAAAACTGAAGTAAAGTTTTCATGTGGCTATCTTTGTTTGACCCCAGGGCCCTTTAAACAGCTAATTGCTAATTAAAGTAAAGCAGAAATGTAAGTTATGACTTTAAGATCAGTTACCTACTTTGAGACACCACCATTTTTCTACATCCTGTTGAGTTGCTTAAAAACTTTTAATCTTTAGCTTGGTCACTCAGGGTTCCCACTTGACATGTACTCTCAGGAATTTAAATATGACTTTTTCTGATGCATAGAATTTCCAAATTGTGCATTTTTTTTAATGCATGTTAATTTGGGACAGAGCAACAGTTTTAATTACCCTAGATTCACCTCATGCATAATTTCCTACTGAGCACACTTGTCCATAACAAATATACTTCATGTGCCAGTGATCAACATTTGATAGACTACTGTTTATACCTTAATGCCAATACTGTCACACCTGTGTAAAATCAGTGTGAACTGGACAGAGCTTACTGGTCACTGATGTTAGTTATGCTTAGGTGTGCATAATTGAATAAAGGTTAGATTGTTTTGAGGTCATGTTTGACAGTTATGATAGTTGGAAAAGCAGGGAATCAATTATGAGTTGTTTGGATTAACTTATGATCAGATACTGGCAGTGATGCAGGTAAGCCAGTATAGTCAGGTATGCCATACCATTAATACATTTATTGCTGAAATATATGGTTGGAGGTTGGTGTGATACTGGTAAGAGTTAAAATCTACTTGCACCACTGAATATCAGTATTTGTTTGATTGCCCATTAGCTTATGATAAACTAGATAAAATTGTTTAAAATGTGGCAGCTCATGAAGCATTGTCAAGGAAAGTGCTGTTAGGACTCTTTAGTCTTAAACTTAGTAACACAAAAAGCAAAACCAACAAGTTTACTAAAATTCAATAAATATTTAATTCTCTGTGTTATAAAATGAAAATTTAAGAGGAACTTACAGTATTGTGAATTAAATCCCAAATAATCCTAAAAGTTCTATCACAAGTCCAAAAGTATAGTGTTCCTAATGAATTCCAATCTTGAATGTGCTGATGTACCAATAGCCTTGAATGTGCCAATGTGCTAAATCCTGATATATCACCATGATATTATCCAGAATGTTTTTGAATTAGCTCACAGTAATCCCAAAGTAATATTTTAGTCCAAGAGTAAATGAGCACTTTGTAATTCCAATGAATAATTTAAATATGTCCTCTCAAATTATATCTGAATGCAGCTTAAAGATTGATATTAATATAGGAATAGGAATGAATAAATTATTACTTCTTCCTTCTTATATACATCCCCATGACTCGATGTTGCAATACATCTCTGCTTGACCTATGTCACAATACATCCCCACTTGACCTCTGTTGCAATTCAACTCAATCAATCCAATGGAAAATTACCCCAAACTGTAAATACATGTAGGTTTATTTTCTTAAATCTTCTAAGGTCATAACCAATGCTGGCCGTAAAACTCAAAACCAAGTAAGCAAACTATCTGTAGCTTACATATGATCATTATCTTAAAATTGAATCTGCAATCATGGGCAGAAATTAGCTATATCATATGTTGTTTACAAATGACCAGTGCAATCAGCAGTCATGGACAAAGTTAAGTTTAAACACACAGCATAGATGTACATAACAGTGGAAAGTTTTAATTGTATTTTATTGGCCATTAATTTGCATCAGTTAGCAACATTTTCAAAAATTCAGAATCAGTTATAACTTACTTGGATTAATTTCGATCAAATAGCGGCACACAAGTTTTGCTTGTGGGTGTGTCCTTTCTAGCTAGTATCATTTGAAGACAAAGGCAATGTCTAGACTTGATACTGGAAAGTTAAGAAACTCATTAGGAGATGTGAAGAAGGATCATCAATCAAAAAACTTTGATACAGAGAGGGTTGTCACTAAGTTTGTAAAAAATAAAACTTGGAGGAAATAATTAACTGACATGTTCTGATGATAAATGACTTGAGAGTCTACGGAGTGATATACTGTTATGTTCATCCTTGATAAAACTGGATATGCATTATTCATGGTGTTTGATGCTTTTTGATCAGATTGGATTGGTTATGATACAGAAATGAGATATTTGATTCATATATAACTTTTATTGTTATATGGATATATTTTTGCATTTGAAATTTGAGGAGTTAAAAGAAAGAATATGTTGAGAAGTTAAAACTAGAGTTGCAGGAGCATGAAACTTGAGGCACATCAGCTGACTTATTTTGTCAGATGTAACAGTGGTAACAGTTGCAGTATTTTTAGTCATTTAAGTACATGTATTTTTATTCTGATTAAGAAATAAATTATTAATTGTATGACAGGGATATGATAATACTGTTTGAAAATTTTTTGACAAATGTACTTCTGACATGACCTAAGTTGCATGTATGTGACTCATTTTTAATTTATACAATAGTTCTTTTATATACAGTATTCCCTCTTTGTAATTCTGTCCATAGAATGTACCACCATATAATGAAATACATGATACAGTATTCATTATAAAGCAGTACACAGGAGCCATAGAGTATACTGCCTCATAATGAAGTATACAATACAGTATTCCCTGATTATAATGCAGTACATTTGAGCCATAGAGTATAACGTCTTATAGTCAGACTGCTTTATAATGAGGGAGTACTATATCACTATTGAAAATAAAAATCAATCTTTTTAATAACCTGAAAACTGCTCAGCAGAATTGAACCAAATTTTAAGAAATCTTTCTGGCATGAAGGACTTTTAGGTTTGTACGCGATGTCACTCTGTAATCAATTTGGCTGTTGTTATAAAAAAATAGTAGACTCTTTAATGACTTAATATAATTTGATCAAATTTGACAGCTTGAAGGTCTTTTATATTTGCACAATGACGCCACTCGACAACCAGACATGTCAGCTGTTGGTTAGCTACTAAAATAAGACAACATTTGCAGACTTTATTTTTTTTAATAAAAAAACTGCTGAACAGAATTCGACCATCTTTGGCATGGGGGCCTTTCAATATTGAACAAATGTTGGTCATGTGCCATCAGATATGGATGAAGATAGAAAACGTAGAGAAACCCAGAAAAAGTTACTTTCACAAGATATGCAGTAAACAGAATTTGAAGAAATTTCAACAACAAGCATACTGATCCAGATTTCTTGGTTACCTACTCTTGCATTTGGCTATTAGGCACTTGTTTATCAGGTGAGCAATATCAGGTCCACTTGGATCACTTGTTTAGTTCACTTGGCTTTAAGACCATGTGATCTTATATTATGCTTCTTAGCTGATTGTGCTTTATGCATAATCCTTCATGTGTTGTCTAAAAAGATTTTGTAGTTCTTGTTTTCAACTTCTCAAAATTTATTTTAAATTTGTGCATAATTTTGCATTGAGCATTCCAGTATCAAAGCTGATTTTTTCATTTTCTGCTAATCTGTGTTTGAATGTAGCCACCATTACTAAAATTGGAAAAACCTTTTAAATGACTTTATCTAAAACAACATGAACAGATTTGATGAAATTTGAAAGAAAGTATCCATATATGGAGAACTTAAAATTTTTACAGGAGAGGCCAGTGCACCATCAGATATGGCTACTGTTAAAAAATAATAGCCTTTTAAAACAACTTATTTTTAAAACTTTCTCAGCAGAATTTGACAAAAAGCATGCTGGCTTGACGGTCTTATATATCATGCCATTCTAACATCAAATATGGTGACCTTTTTAAGTCACAAAACCATTCAACAACTCTTTTGCAAAAAGCAATGAACAGAATTTGACCAGATATGACAAACCATCTTAGCATTTCAAGTTTCTACAAATGAAGTAATTTTGCCATCAAATAAGGCTGCTTTTACATTAAGTAGAAAAACCTTTAAACAACTTCTCAAAAACTACTCAACAGAAGTTTGATAGAAATCATCTTGGCTTAACAAGCTTTAAGATCTTGTCAACCCAATTTAACAAAAAAAAACATTATTGCCTTAAGAACTTTCAGATTTGTTCAAATGAAGCCAGTATGCTATAGATATGGCTGTTGATGATAGAAAATAAAGAAACCTTGAAATGACTCTAGATTCAGGTTCATTCAATAGAATTGAACCAAATTTGACAGAAAGACTTGTGGCATGAAGAGCTTGAACATATTTGCAAGAAATACCAATCTGCCACTAAATATGGCCATCACTACTAAAAATAGAAAAACATTTGAACAACTTTATTGCGAAAAAGCCGCTCAACAGAATTTGACCAGTTGTGACAGAAAGCACACTGGCATAAAGGCCTTCAAGGTTTGGACAAACAATGCTGATGTACCATCAGATTTGGATGAGATGAAAAAATAGAGAAACCTTGAAAGTTTTTTATTGAAAATATTTGATCAGCATCATTGGAAGAAGTTTGAGTGGAAAGCATCCTACTGGCTCTGATTTCATGACCAACTGCAGTTGCATTTGGCTATTAGGCAGCTTGTATTGTAAATTACAGTACCTAATGTGGATACGCAATTCCTTGATAGAAAGGGAAGTAACTTATATGATACTAAAAAGAATCAGTTGCTAAGAGATAGTATTTTTTCTTTTTGCATAGATGCAGCACTATGTTGTTTTTAGGTAATAAAAATAAATTATGAATGCCATTCTATGAACATTAATTTACTACCTGTTATTATTGTTTATGTAAGAAAAATTGGTCATGAATTTATGTGACAAAACATGTCTTTTAGCAGCATATGATATTGTTGGTTACCATTATTCAGGATGTTTCAAGAGTAAAGGTCAAAAATTGATGGATATATTGCATTTTTATCTTTTCAGAGGTTTTGTAACAAAGTGCCATTTTTTAGTATTTAGACCAATGACATTTCTTGATATTTTAAACACTGTAAAAATAATGTATAATTCTGTTTCTTTGTAGATTAAAAATGGTTGGAAATTGAAAGTTATTTTAACTTATTCTGCCTTATAATTTCTGGATTTATGGTGCTTTTAAATTTCTTTGCATTTTGTTTCAGATGGCAATGTACATGACATTTCCAGTAGGACTTTTCTACTTCTTCAACAGACCAGAGTATTTTGAGGAGCACGTGAACAAAAAGAGAGTATGTCATATATTTAGCAAGCTGAATGATAGAAAAAGAGTATGTCATACATTTAGTAAACTACCTGACAGAAAAAGAATAAGCTTTACGTGTATTAAGCTGCATGACAGAAAAATAGTATCTTATACATTTAGCAAGCTGAATAGAGTATGTCGTACATTTAGTAAGCTGCATGATAGAAAAAAGGAAGTCATGCATTTAGTTAGCAGCATTACAGAAAAGAGTATGCCATACATGTAGTAAGCTGCATGACAGATAAAGAGTGTGTCATACATGTAGTAAGCTGCCTGACAGAAAATGAGTATGTCATACATGTAGTAATCTGTATCAGGGTTCAGGAAAAAAATCCCAAGCACTTGTCCCTGGGATGAGTGGGTTGAAAGAGTTTCTCATTCCTGTCCTAATTGTATTCAACACAGTACACTTCTATAATGCATATGGGTTTTAATACCAGAATTGGTCAAAATCATGAAAAAATATCATGTTACAGTACATTGCTCCTTAATAAGATGCAAGGTTTGTAACTTTAGAAATTGCAGTTGCACATGGCATCCTTCATTCCTTAGTGGTCTTCACATTTGTAGTGAAACCTTTCAGTATTCTAGGTGTCATAAGTTTCCTTTCAGTGAGCTATCACACATCTTTATGAGTTTGATATGGGAGAAGCTAAGTGATAATATCAAATTTTTAGTAGTTTTGTCTGGTCAGACAGTGTTACGATTTCACCAGATCACCAGTACTTTGAAGACTGTGCGACTTAATTAAGACACTGTCATGCCAAAGTGAAGACACGAGCATATATTTATGTAAGTATGTCATTACTGTTCACAGGACAAAGGCCAATAATTTGCATTTCAAATAATTGCATCTGCCTCAATTTTCAGGAACTTTCATGCTTAATGATCCATTGTGGTCAGCCCTATGCCTGCCAATGGATACACAGGTACCTGGGTAATAAAATGAGCCATTGGGAACCTGTTTAACCAATAAGTGGACCCTTTCTTTACTAAAAGTTATTCATGCTGAGTAGGGATCATCTTATAAGCATGACATTTTTTTAATAAATTTGAGAATAATGTTGGAAACTCAAGATGTCTGCAGTACAAAAAAAATACATTCAATTCAAATAATGTTACGTTTCCATGCCTCTATTCTCATTCAGAATTGTGTATATGGTATGCACAGTGTTTATCCGTTTCATGATGGTATTCATTACACAGTACTTGTATCTACAGTTATTTGGATTTTAATAATTTGAAAGTGATAGGGATAAATTAAATACAGCTCACTGCAGAGTGAAGTGTCCATCAGTGTTGTTTACTGTTGGTGTTTACTAGCAAGTATATTACTTCCATTTTAGTGCAAGTCCTAACAACCTGTATTTGTATTAATAGTTGTGTTTTGCTAAACCACTTAGCTTGATGCAATAAAAGTTTTGATTTAGGTTGCATATGTTAGGTTTAATTCCAAAGTGATATTTCCCAAGTTTCCTGCTTGTGCACGTAACTATATAAACCTCTGGCTTGTCAAGGCAGCATTCACTTCCTTTTTAAATTGAGATTTCTTTTCATTGAGCAGTGAATTTAATACATGTACTTGTTCAGTGTCAAGTAGAGTCATGCCTCTTTCAGTGAATGTTTGACCTTAATACCTTAGCATGTTTTTCCATGTGCCACCCCTTTGATTGAGCAACGAATGTGATACTTACTCAGTGGTAAGCAACAGAGTATAGTTATTAGATGTTGCTGCACAATTGACATGTGTTTAGTTGCATGCCTTAATAGATTTCACACACTGTATGTTCAGGTTAGTACACATTAAAACATTTTCCTTTTCATTGGGTAGCTGGGTAACCAATCAGTAGGATTGAGGGTACCCAGTATATGTTTACTAAAATTTTGACAGCACTAGGCAAACATCCGTTCTAGAGGACTAAACACAAGTACCGTGCAAAGGAAGATTGCTGATTGGCCAAAAGAACATAACATTACCCCATCTATATTTCTACCAATTGGCTGTTGTTGTGACATTATCTTTTTTATAAATAGAATACAACAGCATGCATAATGAAAGTTGGTGGGAATCAGATGAGATACTTAAACTACTCATTTTGTTTCTAAATTGGCAAGATTTTTTGTGTGAAAAGTAATTACATATTTATAAAAATATCTGCTTGCATCTTTCCTTTGGCATGACAATGTATCAATACAGCTTCTTTCTTTAAAATAATGGTGACCTGTATCAACTGTAACAATACCAGACCAGTTGAAAAGTCACACAAATTTTGAGTCTTTGTCATGTAAATTCTAAGAGGTCTGACTAAAAAAGATGAGTGATATCTCATTGAAAGAGCATCTTTCTCCACATTAAAACAATGTCTAAATTATTGAAAAGTGTCACTATAAATACATACACCATTAAGAAATAGAAGGCTAAGCATAAAACTGCAATAATATTTACTGTTTAATAACAAGCTTACATAATTTACCTGTGTAAAAAAAAATTATTGAAACATGTTCCTGAATGATAATAAGCAGGCAGATTAGTTATTTATAACTGATGCCTGCCAAATGCTAAGCAGTTTTGAACTTCGGTGCTTGTTAAGGGTAGAAAATGTATTCAGCTTTATTCTTTTAGGTGTGATTCTGTGTTTACTCATCTGAGGGATGAGTATGCAGTAATGTTCTATTTATCACAGCCAGTCTTTTACCAGGTTAGTGTGGACACTTGCTTTTCCTGAGCCTTGTGCATGAAAGTAAAAAGAGTATGTCATACATTTAGTAAGCTGCTTACTTTGCCATCATTTTCACCTGTAGACGAAGTTACAAGAAGTGACTGTTCTCCTATTTGCTGATGACTACACTGAATGCCAAATCTGAGTCTGACATGCAGTACACATTTGGACTATTTCTCATCAGCTTGTGACAATTTCAGTCTCACAATCGGTATCAAGAAGACAGAGGTGATGCACCAGCCTGCACCAGGAAAATCTAACAGATCCCATCATCACAGTAAATGGCCAAAACCTTAATGGCGGTGAACAAGTTCACCTACCTCAGCAATACATTTTCATATGCAGTCTGTATTGATGAAGAAACCGATGCCAGAACTGCTAAAGCAAGTGTGGCATTTGGTAGACTACATGTAAATTTTTGGGAGCACAGAGGGTCAGTCTACAAGCAGAACTTAAGGTCTATAAAGACATTGTGTTGCCAATCCACGTGTGTGTTTATGAAACCTGGACAGTGTACAGACATCATGGCCAAGAAGCTGAACCATTTCATATGGGCTGCCTGAGGAAACTGATGAGGATAACATGACAAGAAAGAGTCTCAGACACTGAGGTTCTCACATGGACAGGCATTCCAAGCATCCACACTTTGCTGATGAAATCACATTTGAGATGGGCAGGCAACATCAGTAGGATGTCAGAAGAGTGACTACTAAAGATCTTCTGTGGCAAGATAATGTTGCTACAATTGCAGTTACTTTATTGGTATCATAGGTAAACAAAATGGTGTCTGTAAATTAAAAAACTTTAATGTAAAAGGTATAATGATAATAATTTGCCCGAATTGATTGACACAATATTTTATGATTCATGGTATTTTTTTATCAGTTTTAACTAATTAACAAAGTTACATGTTATTTTTATTTCAGAGAGAAATAATGCCACCACCTAATATAGAAGCTGTAAGTATGTTTTTTTAAGTGTGTATTGTACTCATTGTTTCAGCTCTACAAAAAATGCAATAAAAATTTTAATACTTAAATAAAGGATCATTAAAGTAACTGAATAAGGCTGTAAGGTTTATTATGCTTCGTAATTTTCATTTTATTTTAGGCTTTAATATGCTACTGATAACAATAGGACAGTGTGATCAACAAATGTGTTATTTTGTTTCAGAGAAAGCAGAGAATTTCAAAACTGTCTTCTGATCAAGTCTTAAATAAATATTAATTCCCTATACCATTTAGACCTGCAGTGCTCCATTTTATGAATTTTGTTTATGAAGTATATCTGCAGTCTTTCTGTAAATTTATATATTTATAGTCTTTCTGTGATTTAATATGGCTGATATCTTTAATCTGTCTTTAAATTAAAAAGGATGATATATGTAATCCTTCTGATTTGTTTGTGGGTTTAACACCATTTTTCAGCACATGATAGGCCATACATGGCAGTCAGTATATTTGGTGGAGGAAGAACCCGGTAAAACCTTGCAAAGAACCACTGACCCATGGGAAGCTACTGGCAAGCTTTTTCACATACCCATTTTGGCTCAGCTGAGACTCAAACCCAAGTGGACAGAGGTGTGAGTGATCTGTAAAGACAAGTGCCATAGACCACTCTGCCACCTGGTGCCCCTGCAATCTTTCTGTAAATTAAGAACGATGACATCAGTAATGTTTTCTGTAAATTAAGAAGGATGACATTAATAATTTTTCTGTAAATTAAGGATGATATCTGATCTTTCTATAATAAGAATGACATCTTTGATCTTTCTGTATGTTAAGAACTTAAAGGATATCTGTAATCTTTTTGCAGGTTAAGAAGGATGATATCTGTAAAATTTCTATAAATTAAGAAGAATGATATCCGTAATATTTCTATAAATTAAGAAGGATGATTTCTGTAATATTTCTATAAATTAAGAAGGATGATATCTGTAATATTTCTATAAATTAAGAATTATGATATCTGTAATATTTCTATAAATTAAGAAGACTGATATATGTAATATTTTTATAAATTAAGAATTATGATATCTGTAATATTTCTATAAATTAAGAAGGATACCGGTAATGTGGTACATTACAACAGTGCTCAGATTTGAAGATAAATACTTGTATTGGGAATTGGTTGAAATTTGAAGATTGATGATTGGGTCATCATATTAATCAGTTAGAAATATTATTTTTTTTTTTTGTTGCTGTAAATTCATGGAAGTTATTACTGTCACCAGGTTATTTTACGAAAACTCCTGTTGGCTAATACTGGTGATCAAGAACTAGTAAGACTAGACTCTGGAGAGGTCTGTCATTGAACTAAAAGACATTCTGGGTGGCAGACTTGAGATGCACTTAAAGCTCTAAAGGTGGAAAAATAAATTTTCCCAAAAGAAGAAAACTTCAATTGTTTATAGTCATTTATTGGTCATTTGAAGTTTCTGACCAGTCTTTGATTATTTTGATTTAATTGTCACAATATTAATGAATATTGCAATTTGCCAGTGATTTTTTTCTCCAGTTGTTTCAAGAATATTATGGTAAATTTATGCTAAAATTAGACATTCAAGGATTAAATTCTGTCTTTTATTTTTTAGGTACTGGTTAACATTAAAATTCTGCAATAAATCTTTTCCCAGTTATTAAGACCTGCAAATTCGAATTTTTTCAATTTAATTGGAATTTGGAGAGACAGAACTGGTCAGTCATAACTATCCTCACAAATTGCTACTGACTGATTTAGAAATTATTCCTGCTTGGCCGCTAATGATGGAGCTTCATCTGGTACAAATCATTCATAAATTAAAAATTTTCTTTTTGTAATTTTAGAAAGTTTTAGGCCGGTAACCAAATTGTCAAGCAAACTGTTACAAATTTTGTGACATCCTGCCACAGAAGAGATTGTTTTCCAGTCCCAAGTTATCATTTTTCTTTAACCCATGTCTTACCCCGTATGCTCCCTGCAAGGGGTGGATCAAAACTGTAACTCATTTGCACATTTGCAAACCAAAATGAGATTACTCTATTTATCAGTATGTAACACCAAGCCTAAGTTTTTGGTGGTGGGGGACACAAGCCATGTTAGTGTGGCAACATCTTATGCTGTGTGCTGGACAATATTGACCCCATATCTGACGGCACATTTTGTGTTTGTGGGTTTGGGTCTGTCTCCATTATATTATACACTAGGGTACTTTGATTATATCATTGTTTCTATAAGAGTGGAGAAGAAACACCATTTTATAAATTTATTTGCATAAATGTACACAGATAAAAATCAACCAGACTTCTGTTTCTGTTGGAAAATGATAAGGAATATCAATAAAGACTTGAAAACTTGTTCACAACACACTAGCATATAGACACAGAGCACATAACATAGTGTTTTTAATTTTTAGAAAAGTTTTATTGGAGCAAGAAGATACAATTCTGCATAAGTATTATTCATTGAAACTCATCTACAAGTATGAAAATCATTTTGTATAGCATAATGCATATATATATATATATATATATATATGTATAATTTCAGATTGATCTTTACAAAGCGGCTATTGAAAGAGCCCGAAGGAAGAAAGAGGAAAGATGGGAAGAGGAACTAGCAAAAGTGGCCAAGAACTAAAAAAATGCAGAATACAAGGCATATGGGATAATTTACATCTTGGAGATAGTCAGTCAGAATTTAATCATTGGAATGCTCAGAATATTACTAATAAAACATACCATTATCTTCATCACTCATCTTGACTGGCTTAACAATACAACAGAATACTACATAATGACTTTCCAAGATCTTCATCGCTCATCTTGACATGGTGTTACAGAATCCTACGTAATGACTTTCCAAGATCTTCATCACTCATCTTGACATGGTGTAACAGAATACAACAGAATACTACATAAAGACTTTCCAAGATCTTCATCACTCATCTTGACATGGCGTAACAGAATACAACAGAATACTACATAATGACTTTCCAAGATCTTCATCACTCATCTTGACATGGTGTTACAGAATACTACATAATGACTTCCCAAGATCTTCATCACTCATCTTGACATGGTGTAACAGAATACAACAGAATACTACATAAAGACTTTCCAAGATCTTCATCACTCATCTTGACATGGCGTAACAGAATACAACAGAATACTACATAATGACTTTCCAAGATCTTCATCACTCATCTTGACATGGTGTTACAGAATACTACATAATGACTTTCCAAGATCTTCATCACTCATCTTGACATGGTGTAACAGAATACTACATAAAGACTTTCCAAGATCTTCATCATTCATCTTGACATGGTGTAACAGAATACAACAGAATACTACATAATGACTTTCCAAGATCTTCATCACTCATCTTGACATGGTGTAACAGAATACAACAGAATACTACATAATGACTTTCCAAGATCTTCATCATTCATCTTGACATGGCGTAACAGAATACAACTTATGTCTTTCCTAGATCTTCATCAATTATTTTGGTACAATGCAACAAACTACAAATTTAGTTGACATTCTTGTTTAAGAAATTGATCAGCTTGCTCATTGTGTTGGAAGAGATGTTGTTGTTGTTATAGGGTTTAACGCCATTTTTCAGCACAAGATAGGCTATACATGGCGGCCAGTATTAATGGTGGAGGAAGAACCCTGGAAAACCCCGGGAAGAACCACCGACCCACGAGAAGCTACTGGCAGGCTTTCTCACGTACCCACGTTAGCCGAGTCTGGACTCGAACTCACGCAGACAGAGGTGAGATGGCAGTGATCCGTAACGGTCAGCGCTTTAGACCACTCGGCCACTCGGGGCCCCTGGAAGAGATGAAATAAAAAGGAGTTGTTTTTACCATAAGCAGTTGGGTGATAGGAAGAGTTACAACCGAAAGTTAAAGGGGGGAATCTACAGGATCCATTTTCGGCAATTTTACTTTGCATTCCTTTTCTCTGATTGAATCAGAATATCACCAAAAAAAATTAATTTGGCTTTAGTTCAATTTAATAAGGCTGAAAATTGCATTTAAAGATGTAGGGCTTTCTTTGTATGAAAACAGCTGAATATGCCAATAAGATCACATGACAAATCAAAATAGATCTAAGGTGTAAATGGCCTGAGAGTGGATGTTGATACTTTCATGTTAATTTATGTGATAATAAAAAACTATGTAATGCTGCCACTGATAGGATGGTTTTTTTTTTTTTACATAGTAATGAATTCTTTTTGAATTAAAGTATTTTTTCTGTATAGTTTTAGAACAGTGGATAAAGCAAGTAATTTGTTGTGGAATGGGATCAGGAGGGTCATCTCAAAGTGTTACTGATTGAAAGTTTACATTATAACATTTTTCTCTCTCGCTCACCAGTGGCCTAAGTGGGTATAGCATCCGCCTTGGCTGTGGGAGGTCATGGGGTTCAAACCCCAGCCAAGTCATATCAAGGACTTAGTGCTCGGTATAAAGAAGTGAATGTGTTTGGATTGGTTGGCCTGGTGTCACGATAATGTGACTCACTATGCACAAAAAATAGTTAGTGTTGTTCTGTGATCTAAACCTTGATGAAAATACTATGAAAATAAATGATTCATTCAGAAGTTGTGATTTAAACATAAATTTTAATTAACTCTACCTTCAATGAGTATAGAGTTAGCCCTAGAAAGTGAACAAACTTAACACAGGACTTAGATCTTGCTGATAGGACCATGTATTATGCACATGATTGATAGAAACATGATACAGTCTCATGCTTTGATTTTACAGGGAAAACATTTAAAGCTTCTGAGGGACAGTTTGGACACACAAAATATGATATTGACTTGAGAACTAAGACTTAGGATTACAGACATATCCAAGTGACAACATGATATACAGATATGCCAACTTTTATGTTTATTACTTTTTTTAAACGTTTACAAAGTTACAGCTCCAAGCAAATATAGTAATTTCCACCACTGACCTTCAAATGAGAATGATGAAAGTGGCAGATTTTACACTCTTGTCTTGCATATATGTACTGCTTCTATAAAATTCAGAGTTACAAACAGCACACTAAATGTAACATTAACTGACTTAAAGAGCTCACTCTCATAACCTTTAAGAACACACTCTTCCAATATGTATATTTACAAAATATCACCCAGCCAATATGTTAGTGTCAGTAAAACTTCAAAGCAGAATAATTTTGGAGAATTTTGTACAAAATTACAGAAGTACAGAAGTATCCATGCACTCTGATTCCACATTTTCTTCAAGAAGCATGTGGACATTGTCACTTATACGCTTTTCACAATGGATGATTGCTTGTGTAAACATCAAATTCTGTGTAATCTTAAGTCAGATAAGGAAACAAACTAGAACTGGGTAAAAGACGTGACACTGCATATCTGCATGCTTCCAATGGATACAGCTAAGGGTATGGTCTGATCCAGGGGCAGATTTTTAAATCTGTACATGTGTATTCATATCCAGTTAGTGTGCGTGTGTGTGTGTGTGCCCATTAAACCATTATATATATCTATTTGTCCAAGATGGAGATCTTAATATATATAGTTATAGGCTGGGGACCTCAGTAGTTTCCAATTGATGACCCAAGAGCAAGTCTCCTTCCTTAGGGTCTATACTGGAAATGTGTCTGATTTCTTCTCATGTCCTTCAGCCAAGATATGTTTAGAAGGTGTGGTTCTCAACTGTTTTTAAGCTATGACTTGGGGGGTTGGGGGTGGGGCAAGTCCACAAGCTGTGTCTAGTCCTTCAGACCCATATATGGTTATTGACTGGGGATCTCAACAGTCTCCAAGTTGTGACCCAGGGAAAACATACCTACAGGGACCATCCTTGGGTAAGACCAGAGAGTGTAACACAAACTCTATTGCATATGTCATATCCCTGGCTTTGAAAGATGACACAAGCCAGCTTTGTGATTTTCACCTACAGTTCTTCAAATATTTAACTTTTAAAAACAAAATAACCATCAGAGACATTCGTCCCATCCCAAGAGTCATAATTAAAATGTTGAAACCACTGTATACATGTAAAGGCTTCCCGATAATCATATTTCCAGAGTTTCATTTCTGTGCTTTAATCCCCACCATTTTAAAAGATGCATGGGGATAAGTCACTTATTCTTTTTAATTAAACATTATGACTCTTGATGATTATTATGAAAAGGTTTCAAACAATATCAAAACTTTGAGGAAAATCTTTGGTTGACAAAATACACCTTTATGAAACAGATTTTCATGAAATGAGAAACACAAAACAAATGTACATATATTTATATTTAAATATAATGATGTAACTAAAAATCACACACATTACTTTGTCAGCAGGATGTTTTATTTTATTATTCAGTACTAAGTATACTTTTATAACAACTGGTTTAACAGTTGCAGTTCTCTGAATTCGTCAATATAATTGACATGTAGATAGCATGTAGATGTAGCAAGATGTTTTATTTTAATATTCCTCCATCATTAATCTAAAATATTGTGATTTAAGTTTCCTGCAAGTATTAATTGAAAATTATGGTACCATTTGGATCCATAATAATCCAGTATTTGTATAATGGTTTTGAGATGCCCCTTGTTCTCTCTCATCAACTTACTTTAAGCCTTTTTCCATATGGGTTGGAAGTGACTAGCTCTATTGTATCATTAATACTGACTTCTGTTTCTTCTTTCTCGTTTTTCTTATTCAAACTAATCCCATCTGTACAGGCAGGGTTTCCACAAAACACATCTCATCTTGGATGTGAAACTTTGCTAATCTCATATTTACATGGCATCGTAAGCTTCTATGGTAACAACTGCAATTGTTTGAATATGTATACATTTTATATTTTTCTCATGCTTTAGTATAAACTTCAGGAGACAAAACTGGATATGGTTAAACATCGAATTAGAGAAGTTCTGGGTTGACTGGGGGATTTCATTTGTAGCATGTAATACAACCTTCTGTAACATATTTTGTGTGCAGATCATGTTGTAATGGTTTACGGATGCATAATTTATGTTGCTATGAAGTGATGTTAAGTTTTTCTGTGTTTAATTAATGCATGAATGTGTACAGATCAGTGTACATCAGTTGTACCTGTCTCATTAAAGATCTTAGAAAAGTTAAATCTTTTTCAGTCATTTTTGTACCACTTGGCAGGTTCTGTTTGCAGGTTGTTTTTTTGTTTTTTTAAATCACAGGTACACCATAAGAGGGATCTTATGCCTACACAGATGCATGCCATTTAACATGCCAAGCCAACAGAGTACATGCTGTTTGGCATAATTACTGTAACTCATTATGCTAATGGAAGTATATGTAGCTTCTTGCCCCACCCCCAAGAGTTTGAGTTCGGAGGCCTCTGATAATGGGCTAGTGAACTAACCCAAATCCTATTTGACCTATTTAGTGAGTTAACCCAAGTCCTAATTGACTAATTGACCTATTTAGTGAGCTAACCCACATCTTAATTGAACTATTTAATGAGCTAACCCACATCCTAATTGATCTATTAATAAGCTAACCCACATCCTAATTGAACTATTTAGTGTTTTAACCTACATCTTATTGACCAATTGCCAGAGGTAATCAGGACTACTTGTATTAGCATAGCACATCACAGAAAAAAAAATGAGTATCTTGACATTGTGTAATGATATGATGGTATGTATTGTGGCAATCACCCAAGTGGAGGGCATTAGGTCAGAATGTTTGACAAATTTCCAGTGTACCTATATGGCATGTTGTTCTTACACATTTGTCACTAGTCAGGTAGACCATTAACTTGATTTTGGACTAAGGTCAGTTTCAAAATACAGATATACATATAATCGTTTAGAAAAGCGAACAAATAATACAAGTTAGGTATAGATAACAAATCCATACAAGACTTGTCAGTTACATGTGGATTAACCACAACCTTATCTCCAGCTAGGTCATTGCCTAGAAATAAATTAATACTCCTGATTGGTAAAGATGTCACTGTTCTGGCTGTCATGGGTCTTCAGACTAAGTCTCATGACAGCACAGTTTAGAGGAACATTAACAAAGCTGCACTCTACTCCCTGAACAAGAGCACTTTCACTAGAAGAATACTTCTCAGATAAAGGCAAAGTACTTGTTAATAAAAGATTCAAAGAAGCTTCTGTGTTCCTTTAAATGTTAATAGAGACAGGCTTGGCAGAATCACTGATAAGTGATATAGAACCTTTTGACATGAATGGTTCATAATTCTCCATAATGAAATAAGATGAATTTGTTTGACCCAACCAATGTATTGCTTTCAGTATGTGACTGTGACCTCAACCTCTTAGAAATAAGAGCATTTGGAATAGGTCTGTCATTATTCTGTTGCTTATTTCTCAATCTGTAGCAATCAGAAATAACGTGTCCTTTCTTCTTGCAATAGGTGTTTGTAGGAAGAGAAGAATTCTGATCAGTCTTGTCAGAAGTTTGTTTCCTAAAAGTTGTGCCAGATTTCAAAGTGCTTTTTTGAGACTAAGATGTTTTTTACCCTAAAAATGCTGAGTGAAAGACTTATTGACAAAGAAACTTTGTGAGTCAAGGAATAATCGTCAGCTATGCAAGCAGCATTTTCTTAAGTTTCGACCTTTTTGCTCATCAAGGTAGGTCTTCATATCACTATACACAATTCTTGAACACTTCAACTAATATGAGTTGTCTGAGGTTATCATGGTCTTGATCAACTCTCTTAGCTGAGCACTACCTATCAAATAATTGTTAATTTGACATGGTTTTGTCCAGTTTCTTATTTATAGTTCCAAAACCTTTGTTGATAGATACCAACTCTTACCCCTTCAAGATATGTTCCTTAACCACACCGTAATCAGCACTTGGTTGTACTGACAGTAGAGTGTAGACTTCACACGCTTTGCCAATAAGTACACTTTATAATAATAGAACCCAACAGTCTCTTGGCCATTTCAAATTTGTTAGCATTTTCTTGAAAATGAGGAAAATATTGACATACTTTTTCTTTAAAAGGGGTTACTAACCTAATATTTCTGGTAACATCAAAACCTGAACTTATGTGTAAAGTGGGGTAGTGTTTTCCACTTGCCAGTTCTAATTCTTTTAATCAAATCTGAAATTTCCTTTCTCCTTTTTCCCTGCATTTCCCTCTAGTCGGTAGTGTACTAACGGGTGGGGAGCAGTATAGCAGTGCACTTGCCCCAGGTACCAGAGGTCTTGCAGCACCAAAAGTACCGGTGCCAGAGGTCTTGGAGTGCCAAAACCCCATTGGGCCATCATCATCACCCCAGGTGCCATTTATCCTAAATATACCACTGCTCTCTTTTTCTCTTTCCCTCTGCATCTGTATTTCCCTCTTTTCTTTTCTCTTTGCATTTGCATTAGCCTATCTTCTCTTTCTCTCTCCTTTCCTCTTTCTGCAAATGCATTTGTCTCTCTCTTTTCTGATTCTGGATTTCCATCATTTCTTTCTGAAGCTGAAGCTTTCTTAGCTCTATTTCCATATGATTTTTTAATTTCAATTCTTTTAATTTCATGTCAGATAGAGACTTATTAATCAATCCCAAAGCACTTTTATGCAAAAAATTCTTTTCCAGCAAATACTGGAACAAAATATGTTTTATTTCTTGCTTCATTAAAGAAGCCTTTGCCTCAGAAAGATGAAATTGTTGGGCAAGCTGGAGCAATTCATTCCTGGGTAGGATTTAAAATAAGGTAATCCACTTTAGATGATATTGTGAAAGCTTGTTGTTTGCACTATAGATTTCTCAAATATGTGAAATCAAAATACCAGGGACTAAAAAGAAATTGAAAACAAGATGAATTTAAATTTAAAAATTAACTGTTTCCTAAAATATTTTATAGAAATTCATATCCTGTACACAAGTCCCGAATTTTTTGTTATGGCTCTACAGTTCAAACCTAAGTAATAGAAAAGAGTGAAAAGCAACATGTTTTGTAAAATTCAACAAATAATTGATTTCCCTTGAATAAAAAGTGAAAAATTTAAAAAAAAACTTTTAGTATTGTGAAATAAATCCCAAATAATCATAAACATTCTATGACAAGTCCAAATGAATAGAGTTCCAAATGAATTCCATTGGTATTCCAAATAAATTCCAATATTGAATGTACTGATGTTCCTGCAGTCTTCATTGTGGTAATGTGCAAATGGTCTGGATGTGGGGATGTGTTGTCTTTTGGTGTATCACAATATAATCCCAAATGTCCTTGAACAAATTCTCAATAATTCCAAGAAATGTTTTAGTCCAAGAAGTATTAATGTGCACTTTGTAATTCCAGTGAATAATTTAAATAAATAATTCCACCCAAATGAAAAACTGAATACAACATTAAGACTGATTACACTTCTGGTTTCAAGGAAGAAATGAGTAATTTTCAAGTAAATGCCATTGATATAAGAAGCTAAAACAATAATATCGCCAGGATATAGGTCAGTTACCTTTATAAAACATTAAAAGTTGTCAATAATTTTAATAATCTTCAAATGAAAACCTAATATCCTAGATTTGGATTCAAATAAACGTGTACTACCAAAAATAGTGATCTGAATATTTAATCTGTAATCATAGAGAAATATTAAGTATGATGTTCTTTACAAAATGAGTGTCACTAGTCAAGTAGACCATTAACTTGATTTTCGACTGTGGTCATACATACATATATATATATATATATATATATATATATATATATATATATATATATATATATATATAATCATTGAGAAAAGCCAACCAACAATGCAATTGAAATATACATAACACTACATTTTATAGCCACAAGCAGAAATGGTCTATAGTATCCTACAGTTTAGACTCACACGAAGAAATGATCTACAATTTCCTACCGTTTTTACCCACAGAAAGAAGTGTTATATTGTATCCTACAGTTTATATCTGCAGAAACAAATGGTCTGTATTATCCTAAAGTTTATACCCACAAAAAGAAATTATACATTATGTATTCTACAGTTTATACCCACAAAAAGAAATGGTCTATAACATCCCACAGTTTATACCCACAAAAAGAAATGGCTGATAATATTGCACAGTTTATATCCACAGAAACAAATGGTCTTTAGAATCCTACAGTTTATTCCCTAAAAGAATATGGTTTATACCTGTCACGTTGTGTGAGAAAATTTGCTAACAATTCCTGCATCATGTTTACAAATGTCTTCTGATATAATTCGTAACTCAAAGTACTTTGGGTAATGTCAATACAGGTTATATAATATTACGACTTTAGATCAATTCTGAAACAAAGAAGCTACCTGTCCATGACTTAGCCATTGCGTCACAGTCAAGATCACGGTTAATTCAAAGAGAACCTTGCCAAAGTGGTGAGAAACTCTCATTTGCAATCAGCCAGTGATATCAACTGTCGGCTTAGGCTTAGAGACCGGAAAACCCGACATTATAACATGTCAGTGCTACTACCTTAGACAGTTTCCAAAGAGACCACCAGCATCAAATCAGAAATAAGATAGTCAAATTTTGGGCAGGTTTCTCATGCAGCCAGACATTATCCTGTTACATTAATTTTTGAAGAATTAGTACATGTTTTTATGTGACTAAAGAAACATCACTGTACTCTGAGAGCAAATTGTGCACTCGTAAAAAAGAGAGGGAAAAAGATGTTCTAGGAAATTTGGACAAGATTTGGATCAAAGGCTTCTGAGGAAGTTTCTGGGTGGGATGGGGCGCCAGCCAAAGATTAGAGAGAGAAGAAGACATGGGGAGCATGGAAAAATAAGCAGTTGAGCAACAGCGCAGGGCTGGGAGAATAGGCAGTTGTGCAAAGGTGCCGGGCTGGGAAGATAAGCAGTTGTGTGAAGTCGCAGTGCAGGAAGAATAGGCAGTTGTGCAAAGGCGCATGATCAGGAGAATAGGCAGTTGTGCGAAGGCACAGGGTCGGAGAATGGAAATAAGGGTACCAGAAGTACTGGATCTGGATACAAGATGGAAGTTCCAGATGAGTAACATAGAAGGGACACGAGAAGGAAACACTCTCGCCTTTAATTTAGCGTGATGAAGTAACTGGCAATTTGAATAGGTCTTTGTATTGATTGAAGGAAATTGCGTGGAAAAATTGTCCTGTAATTGTTGAATGCCGTGATATAGTTTATTAAATTGTAATACCTTTCACCTTATGATTGTTATATTTTATACACCTAAATTGTTGGCCTTGCTGACTGGGGGCTCGGAGCTATTTAATCTTTTAACTGTCCAGCCTTCTCTAGTGTTAGTAATAATTCCATAGAGGGCACGTGACAATACCCATAAAAAGAGATGGTCTATAGTATTCCACAGTTTGTACCCACAAGAGAAAAGGACTGTAATATCCCACATTTAAGAAAGTTTCTGAAAAGAAAGAAAGAATGAATAAACAAATGAAAAGAATGACACTTTAATATACAAGAAGCTTTCAATTATCAAACTGACTTTAGTTGTGGCAAATAATCAAGTAGACTTTTGTCATATTTGCAGAAGTGTTATGACTCTAGGTCTTAAACTATATAACAGAAAGAAGTGAAACCAATACGTTTAGTAAATCAACAAATAATTTTTTTTTCTAGGTTACAAAGTGAAAATTTAAGAGACACTGTTTCGTGAATTAAATCCCAAATAATCCTAAATGTCCTATCACAAGTCCAAAAGTAAAGAATGTTCCAAATGAATTCTAGTAGTTTTGAATGTCCAGATGTACCACAATGATACAATCCAGATTGCATTTTAATGGGCTCTCAATAATTCAAAGTAGTGTTTCAATCTAAAAAAGTGAATGAGCACTTTATAATATCACTGAAAAATTAAACAAAACTAATTCCTCTCAAATTATGAATCAACACAACTCTAAATGATTCCATCGACTGATCTTAAAACATGAATGAATAGCTGTTTACCAAATCCCCTATATATACAAATACCCACATGACTTATGATGCAATAGACTGTTCTGGAAAATCAAAATTTCATATGGAAAATTCCAATAAATCTTGAACTCATATTCTAGTAAACATCTTGTTTACTACTTAAAAATATGACAAAAGCCAGGTGGGCATTAACTTTACTCACAACCCATGATTATGATAAAAATCAGGTAAACAATGTTAGTAAAATATACATAACAAGAAGAAAATTAAGCATACTTTTCAATTTAGGTAAATCTAATGTCACTGTCATCAAAATGTTCTAAATATCATTTTTCTGTAACTAATTAATCAGTTATGTATGCCTCTCTATGACAGCAAGTCAAACGTGACAGAACAGGGAGGTCCGCTGAGGACAGATCAGAAGATTTGCACAATTTGGTGAGGAATTTTTACTTCAAATGATTGAGGATTTTTATCTTCCTGACTTTTAGCATGCAGATGGACAAAAATTATAACTATTGAGCAAATTTCTATTTTTTATATAGGCATATTATCTGATCACATCAATCCTTTCACAGTAACTTGTTGCCATTCATACTCTCCTTATATGTACCAAATAGTACCCCAAATTTTTTTAGGCAATCATTTGATTATATTTGTGGCAATTTTCATCATTACCTATCTTAATGCTGAGATGATTTTAGGTTATCAGATGCAGGTTTCCTCTGGAGTTGGCCAAAATTTTCCTCAGAATGAAAATGCCCTTTCAGTGTCTGCACTGAAATGTGGCAATGTTAATACAACTCTACTAAGTATTCCATCAAGAAGTTTAATTTAATACAGTTGGCATTAATATAAATCTTTCATGCTTGGGTCAGGTGCATACAAGACCTAATGTGTGCATGTAACCCACCTTACTAAATGGAGGACACTCTGTCTTTATGCTTCAGTGACCACATAAACCTTTTAATGTTCAGGTTTGTTTTTTGGACACTGTTATTATGCAATTATGAAACCCAGTATACATGTATTTGTACTTCCTAAATAGACTTGTTAGGTATACTTCATTTATTTTGAATGATTGATCTTTGTCCATGATTGAGGGCAGAGTAGTGATGGTATACCTGACTTTTATAAAAAAAAAATTCAAAGTTGTTTACAGATATTTGATTTCAAGGTCTAGCCTTGTTTACTACTGTAACTTAGAATGTTCTGGAAGCAAACTTTTGTCCCATATCCTGGGCATTTTATTATGTTTTAGGTTTTTATACATAATTGAGATAAACAAAAGTAATTCATTCCAATCTAAATATTTACTGACATGTGCAGATATAATTATAGAGGAATTATTTAAATCAAGCATTGGAATTATTGAAGTACTCAATGACTGGAATGACATTCTTATGGGATTATTGCGCATTCATTCAGTGACATTCTGGATTACATTATTGGGGTACATCAGCACATTGAAGAATGGAATTCAGAATACTCTCTATTTGTGGACTTGTGATAGAATATTTAGATTTTTTGGGATTTAATTCACAATACTGTAAGTTCCTTTTGATTTTCACTTTATATTCAAGGGAATTATATTGTTTGTTGCATTTACAATACTTGTTAGTTTTGCTTCTTTCTGTTATTAGTTGAAATTACCAAACAGTTGTAGCAGACTACTAGACCAAACATAGGTCACTGTCACTTTTTGTTAACACTTCATAAATATGTGCATAATTTGTGGCAAGGATAGTTTCACATAAGATGTAGCTTGTACTGTCATAGAATCTGACATGAATACATGCTGAAGAGAACCACACCACCATACCAAAATGTAGATGACTGTGGCATAGTTTTCACATTTCAGTTACATCTTTTGTGTTGAGATGTCAGTTTCTCACAAATTGTTGCCTCTATAATAAGGACACTTAATAGAAGCATGCATTCTTAGCAGTACTGTACTACATTATTATATGAAAGAAAAACCCTACAACTACCATTTTTGTTGTTGTTAAAGTGTGAGAATTAACCACCACTGGATTTTGATCTTATGAACCACTTGTATTTGAGTTAATTTTTGTACATTGGAGCTTTTCTGTCATCTAACAGTTCTATGTCTTATGTTTATTATTTTCTTGAGAAAATTAAAATCTGGATCAAGGTTTTTTTTTTTTTTTTAAACTACATGTTTATGAATTTTTAAACACAACTACACTTTGGTTCTTGAGATGTTGTTAATTAGCTGAAAAAGTTAAAATATTTTTGTATAAAAATGCTCACACAAATCACTACATAATCTATCAATGTGTTAAGATGTAAAAACTGAAAGTATCATATCCATTTCGTAACACTCTAGGCTGAAAATAATGCCCATTCTGAAGCGACGCCGGAATTGTGTTTCATCTGTTCCTAGTTTTTAACCAATCAAAATTAAGTATTTTATGACAACCAAGTGCGAACCTGTCTTGTTGAAATATGGCAACCTTAAGCACACAGTTTGAATCAACTAGGTACTAAACCGATGCATATTTCCAATTAAGAGAAATTTGAAAATGCCGTCTTATGATAAATAATTCACAAATACAAAATGCCACCTAAAAAACCCGCTCCAGCTAAAGCTCCATCTAAAACGACTGCAAAAACTCCTGCCAAACCAGCTGCAGGACGTGGTGGCCCAGCGAAAAAAGGACCGCCTCAAGCTACAGGTAGGGCCACATTTTTGCTCGAATAAATAATAGGGATAAGTAATAACTTAGCATCGAATAATAAATACAACAGAATTAGATTGGCTTCAGTAATGACTTCAGTTGCAAAAAGTTGTTCAACGTTGGAAACTTAACTAAAGTTATTTTAACTTTTCTTCATGTTTTACAATTTTCATCTTCTTTTAACAAGGACATTAAATGAGCACAAGCCTCTGCTGCTCCTTGATTTTTCAATTTTAAAAAAAATGAGAAACATTAGTCTTAACAGATTTTACACAGTGATTGTTTTAAAATAGTGAAAAAGATTAGCTCAGCATTTTTAGAACCTGAGATGCAGGTAAGTAGTAGATACTCCTTTTTTATGAAGTGTTTTGTAGATAAATAAAACTTAAATTCATAATGATTTGCATAATATATATATATATATATATATATATATATATATATATATATATATATATATATATATATA